>LQRL01184449.1:0-11022 GCA_001703475.1 Hydroides elegans
TTGAGACTTTTTCCCTAACTCAAAAACGCGTCTATTATTTTGAAACCCAACAAGCTTAGTTGAATTTCCCATAAAGTATACATTGTAAAACACTGTTAACTCGGGGAAAATAGGAAATCGAAGGAGCTGCCTATGTATCCAGCTCTTAATATTATAATATCCGTGGATATCGATTTGCTGGAATACATTCGAATCAAACGTCTCTTTTTGAGCTACATTATTGTTGATTTTGGTTGAACAGGGGAAAGAGGACAATCCTGTATTAGTAATAAAACCCCGTTATTCCGGCTTATCTCGCTCGTCACATTTTTGGCTGTTATCTTAGCGGATTTGAGTCGTGAACAATTGTATTAGGAACAGCACTTCCCAATAATCCCAAAGTATTTATTCGTGAACAATCGCTGTTTTTCGATCTTAAAGAATCCTTGGCCGAGTTCAGTTGGATTACCTACTTTCTGCAATATATGTTATATATGCAGATTCTGAGTATATCATTCATTAAAGAACGTTTAACAGGTTAATACGAACGGAATTGTATAAGATAAGAACGAAACATTGTTATTTCCAAACTGTGCGTAGTTTCAAATAAAGTTTTATAATCATACGTTTGATATTCTTGATAGGATACTATTCTCGAACCAGTCTGGATTTAATTTATTGCAGAAGTATTGAATATTAAAACTACTTTTGTCATAAAGTATCATAACATTTTATTGTTGGTGTCCTGAAAGAAAACACATAAGCAGAAATTGTGAAATGGGTTAGTTCGGTGGTTTTGTTTATTAATTGAGTCTTCTATTAAATCGATTATGTGGTCATTACCTTAAAAAAAAAAAAACAATTGTCATGCGTTTTCTTTTATATTCTTGACGTGAAAATGTTAGGAATAAAGCTAGCATGCATGACAATGTTTTAAAATCATTACTATTGTATGATGGTTTGGTTTGTTGATAAAAAAATATTCTCATCAAATTTGCAAGTTAGAATAGTACATCCAATCTGATTTTCACTGTACTTTGGCTTGATATTGAATGATTCTCACGATTTCAAAAATTTGTGGTTTTGATAAAATATCTTAAAATCAACCAATTGTACAGCTGATTGTTTTAGTGCAGTTTTAAATGGCAGTGGTGTCTTTTGACACAGGTCTTTTGATCATAATTGCCCTCGGCTAATCAGTCTGCTAATGTACGAATGAGATTTACATTCAGCTATATAGGTACATTTATCATCAAAGGGTTTTGAAAAAGGTTTTGGAAAGAAACGAAAATTGATTAATCGATGGTGTTGCTTCGATTTTCGAAAATTATTGTCGACTTGCAAGATTCAAAGCAAACAACTGCTGTGAAGGCTAGACGTTTAAAAGCAATTACATTTTTCGAATATTTGTGCGTTAGAAGCTGAATAGAAACATTTATTTTTGCAGTGTGTAAAGCATTCGATGGCTAAAAATATATCACTATTTTTGAAATCGTGGTTACTTTTCTTCACGAATTGACTGGAGACAACGTTACTTAAGTTTTTTTGTTGTGTACATTATAGAAACCTTTTATCGTTAACATCGAGGTTATTCCAAAATATCATCTTCAATGTACATGTATGTTATGGAACCCCGGTTAAATTCGAATAAGCGGATAGCTCAAATTTAATTTAAAGTCCAGAGCGATACGAGCTAACGAGGTTTTTGCTGTATTTTTTTTAGTGAAATTCGCTACGCTTTTGTGTCCATAAGAATAACGTGTTGCCTGCATTCATGTTTCGATCCCAGAATCTCTGATTATAAGAGGCAAATACGTCACAGTTGGTAGTATCGATTGGCTATTAATCTCCTCACAACTTCATCAATAAGGACCTGGCAACATCCGAAGATTCTTCGAGATTTTTTCCCTAACACTCCGTCTTCTACTATATTTCTTCTTGAATGTCACAAACGAGCCACAACTCTCGAATTTATTTAGTGAATTGCATTCTAGCTTTCTCTTTCGAAATAAATTAGAAAACACAATTGATTAAGTTGAAAAAGCTCGAAAGGGCTTCGAATGTGGCCAAACCCTTAACTTATTGACAGGTTGATTTGAGTTTTTAAAAATGCTGATGATGATAGTTCAGATTAAGTAAGGTGTCAGGTTAAGTAACTCACGCATTTATGTAACCTTTTGTGGATAGTCAAACAGATTGGTAAATGAATTGTTACTTTAGTTGCAAATTTTCAAATATTCAGTATCATGATAATCGTCTCGCGTTTCTGTTAAGAACACTTGTGCCGTTTCTATCAATGACACAGCATCATACATGTACATGGAAAACATAAATGGATATACATGTAGGCTGGTTAACAAATCTAGTTATAAAATATTTTAAATGAACAAAAGATTAGCTCATGACTTTTAAAAGTTTAACTTAATCCGGAGTGTACAGTAATTACTTTCTATAAATTGCTGCGTGTTTGTAATAGTGTATTGTACTATCGAAGAAAACAAATGCAGTTTTTTTTATGCAACAATCGGGTTGTTCCAATTATCATGATCACCCAGGCAGATTAGAACATTTATTGATATATATATCTGAAGTTTCCTTTTATAGAGGTTCTTAGTTTGTTTTAATGCTGGACTAGATCCAGGATTTGATTCTACATATATTATATATCTGGATAGCATAGCATTGATCGCTTTATTAATTGCTTAAAATGTTTGTAGTTGTTAAAGTATTTTGAATTTTTGCTGAGTATATCTTTTATTAATCGGGCGAACTGAAAATATAAAGAGTATTGTTGAGGGTAACTGCCATTCTGGATCGATAAGAGGGACACCTTTGAGTCTTTAAGCATGTTGATTCCAGTTGATTAAAAAAGGGTTCATTCCAGTCCATGTATTCTGGATCTATTAAAACCTTTTCAATGTGTAGCGAGTAGTAGTAAGTGTGTCAACAATGTAGAACAAACCCAAAAACAAACGGCTTTATTAGGTTGCGTGCTTTCAATTTACAAGAAAGATATTAAAAAGAAGTCCCTTCATGGTTACATAAAAGATCAAAATGGACTTGACATGGTTAGTCTACTCAGTTTATCTTATAAAATGACAATGCTCGTAAAAGACAATATAGTTATTATTTCTGTATATTTTATTTGCTTTACTCGAAATATTGATTAGGCAAATGCATGTAAATGCTTTTAGTGCCCGTGAAGCTTATAACTCGATACAATCGAGCACAGCTACTAAATAATTTAAAGGAGTACGGAACATAACGTTTCACTTTATGTATGTCATGTTGCAGATCCTGGATTAATTATTAATCGAAAAAAATAACGACATTACCGGTATTGAATAATATGAGTTTAGTCGGTTTCCCGATAGGAGTGAATATACATTTCCGAGTAGAGTCTTTCAGATTTTTCCGGGTGCTTACATAAGCCTGGGTTCTACATCAGTGTGGCCGAGAGAGGATCCAACCTCCCCGGCTGATCACGTTTCTCCTCGGCCAAGGACTGAGGCTTGAGGGAATTGTACCAGTGATATAATTTCCAATTTTATTTTCAGGGTGATAATCAACCTGAAAATGCTCTCAGAAACAACTGTCCAAAGGTCCCGGATTTACATTTCTTAACCGCTTATCTCCGATTGGGAATTGGGTGTTTCATCTTAGTGTTCTTAACTTTATCTATAACTGCATTTCAGATAAAGCAGACTGGCGATCGAATCCTACTGTGATGGCTCTACATGAACAGCAGCACCCCGACTTCATCAAGAACAAGGTGAGAAATCATAGTCAGTTCTGCGCAAAACAGCCCTTTACTCCCTCTATGTACTTTAAGGGTATTCAGCACATCTGTTTAACAGGGTAACAGGATCTAGTTAGTGCTATTCGATAGCAGAATATCTTGATATCTCAGAAAGGCCGCGCTACCACAGTGGTATCTCAGTCATTTTGAACATTTTTGAACACTGGCAACGTAACGAGGAAACTCTTATCAAGCGGTCGAACGTTACTGATAGCCACCCCCTCTAACTCATTAATGTAGGTAGTGTCACTGTACATTTATGATTTGCGGCATCCATGTTTCCATATATGTGACATAGGTGCAAGCGGTGCGCGAGATCATAACAGATCGCAAGAAGACGGACGTGCATCTGGTTCTTGAGCACTACGAGTATGATGTCGAACGCACCATTCAGGCCTTCCTTGAGGGTACGCCAATTTGGAAATTCTAAAGTATTCTAAAGCACCTAAAGTATTGATACATATTTCAATCATATTTGAAGGAGTCTGATTTTCGTTTTGCTTTAAGCTATACGCCTTGATAGTGTTTGATTGCTTTCAAAAAAAAAATAATAATAATAAGTATGAATATACATGTACATGCGTTGTATACTAACTATGTAACAGCCGCATATGGAATTATTTGAAACAAATCTTTGTCGCTACCAGTAAAAAATTATTTCATATAAAAATAAAGTTTTTTTTCGACATTTTGCAAAATTATTTTGAATTTTAAGTTAAATGTTCTGTTTCAGATGGTGCGAAAGAGGCGTTGGATCAATGGCAGTTTTCAGGATCAAAGGTATCGTCGTAATATTATTCACCAAATCCGTATACTCAGACATGATACATTTGTTGAGTAAGGGCGCGTATACATGTATGTGCAAACAAAGTGGATAAATAGTGTTCGTTTTAAGGAGCGCTACACCCTAGCAATGTGTGTTTAGTATATAATTGTTAGTATAACTAAATCAAATTTCAGAAAATTTCAGCCCTTTCATAACACATTGCATTACTGAAAGTAAAACTGATTGATGTATATTTTTGTTATGAAACTTAATGGTGCTTTGCTAAAAAAGTTATTTATATAAACTCAAAGGTTTCATTGATTCTCAAAAGAAAGCTGATTAGCAGCTGCTATTTTGAAAGTCAGCACTTTTCAAAATTAATTGCTCTTCGATTTTGAATAATCCGCAACTGTTGATGGACGGGCAAACGATTAATTCCACAATTTGATCAACAAGTCCACGTGATTGAAATGTGTTCATTTGATTGATCATATTCTCATTTGCATTTCATAATTTCTCATTAAGTAATGCCGATGCTGTTCCAATATCTAGGACCATTGTAAGGTCGTTGTTACATTCAAACCATTCCTCCTGGACCGCTATTCTCCGCTCATCCTTAAACTTATCCTTAAAGGTAGTAAGTTTCACCCTCAAACCTCACCTTTAAGTTTGAACCCTATTCTCCGCCATCCTCATCCTTAAGTTTCATCCTTACCCTCAGACTTAAAATTAAAATCCAACTATTTTGAAAACTGTTACTACAATGGAATTTTATGAATGAAAATTAAAATTTCATAGGTGTCCAGAAAATTTAATCTAACATCATGAAGAAACATTTTTTCTAATAAATTTTACTTTATTACGAAATTCATACAAAAGATGATGGAATGTTACATTAAGCATAACTTTACTTAAAGCGTTATAATATTGTAAATATTCAAAATTAAAGCAATTTATGAAAATAAAATTGACCTTCGCATGAAATTTCGAAATTTGATTTTTAAGTATTCTCTGGTAAACAAGACGTAATTCACTCAGAAAGTCCATATATTAGATATAATTTCACGTTCCGGTTGTCGAAAACGGATTAAACTAATGTTAAAGGCATTTTTATAGCATAAAGTTACTTCTTGAGGACCTCTGGACCTACCTTAAAAAATCTCAAGGTCACCCTTAAAATTTGAGGATAAGGGTAAGGGTGAGGGTAGCGGAGAATAACGTCACCCTTAAAAGTTATTATCGATCTCAAATTCAAGGATAAGTTTGAGGATAAGGGTAGCGGAGAATAGGGGTCCTGGTTTCGTGCGACCAACAATATTTAGAAGAAGTCCTTCTGTCTGTGTGTCCGTTAACGCCTACGGGCCTAGGTTGGACCGGAAGATGTATTTCTGTATCCACGGTCCTATTGTTTCTTGAAACACACATGATTCTTTTTTGATTGCAGTCTTTGCCAAAGAAAACTATTTGGAAGAAGTCCGTCTGTCTGTGTGTCGGTTAACACTTACGGGCCTAGGTTGGACCGGAAGATACATCGTCTATACTTCAATGTATAATTTCTATTTCCTATTCTATCTTTTCCTATCCTACTCAGTACTGCCCTATTGTTCCTGAAACACACATAATTTTTCAATTACAGTCTTTGCCAAAGAAAAAGAAGAAAAACAAACAGAAAGGTGGTGCCACAAAAGAGAGTGGAGAGACTGCTGACAACCACGTGACGACTCAGGACTCAACACAAGATGCCGAAAACCCACCTGGCGCCGCTGCTGTTAACGGTTAGAATTCAAAAGCTCATTCGATATTCTGCATTTAAACCTTAAGGCGCGTTCACACAAAATAGCTCGTACAGTTTGCGTGAACAGAGGGGATATATTTCTATGTTTTTATACAAGTGTGGGTTTCGAGAATATCGATTTTCGTGCTTTTTTATGGGCTTTTTGGTTTGCGTAAACGCGGCCTTAGACTTACGCTACTGCCCACCCGTTTACATTGATTTAAACGATAAATGAGGCTTAAACAGAGCGAAGAATATAGGTCACGCGGTCACATGCATAGACATCTAAGCATGCCTACATTCTTATTTCGGCGTCGATATCTCGATTAATGCTTAAAAACTGCTTGAAATTGTTAGAATCGATTGAAATCACATCTAAAGTTTATAACCATACCAATTTATGGCATAAATTCAGCCTGTATTGAATATAGAATCCATACCATCCATACATAAAACGCTTGGATGTTTTATGCATATGGTCCCTTGTAATGCGATTGTTTCGTACTTGTAATGTGTCAATGAACCAACAAAAATCTATATGTTGGTAATATTGGTAATAATTTATGACCGTGGCATGCAGCTTATTATATTTATTTTATGCAGTCTCAGACTCTTCAATGTATTCTGCATTGCAATAAACATTGTTTCGATAATAAAGCTTGATAGCAAATAATCGGGTTTGAATCGGTTACTTCTTGACTGTCTTGAGGTGGAAAACTATGACCATATCCCCAATATATTAGTTTAAGGTACTGACCTGCTCAACAAAATTCTTGCACCTCGTTTAATTCAGAACATAACGCACGACTTTTAGTGGTGTTTGCCTTTTGCTTAGGGTTTATTTATAAGTGTTTAATAAACAGTATTGTGTTATTATCAATATCCTATCTTTGTAAAAAGAGCAAAGAAGAATTGCAGTTAGCAAATTATGTTTAACATTTAACTTTGTCAGATAACATATTATAAATCTTGATGCTTAATACCATGTCAAAACCTCAGCCATGACATAAATTGAGTACTCCTTGGTTTACAGGTGACATATCCTCGAACAACTTAGCGGCGACTGAAACAAAGATTCCTCAAACAGGCAGCAATAACATCACACAAAAGCAGGCACCCACCCAAAAACCAATATCAGCACCAAAGAGCCTTCAACTCCCAAAGAGTACTACTCCCCTTGAAAGCAAAACCGAACAATCTCAGGACTTATCCACTGCAACACATTCTGTCGATGCTCATTTAACAAATGCCAACCAAAACCAGACAACGGATCAGAAAGATCCCGCGACAACAACACATACATTTAGTTATAAACCCCCTTCTAACAAATCGGATAGGCAGAATGAAAAAGAAGAAACGCCTCCACATGTATCTACAACGAAACCAAAAACCGCTCATGCTGCGAATAATGTTAGGACACAGGAACCACAGAGACCGAAAACACTTAAGGGTGAGTTTTCATCGTTATGTAAAACACAATTTTAAGATATGGTCAATTATGTAACTTAATATCTAATGAAATGGAAAACAGTTGAGTTACATCAAGCGATTCCGCCTGCATAATTATCGTCACTGAATAAACAATGCATGCATCGTAATATTAAACGAAAAGATTTGCACAATAAAGCGTTTTTACACATTTAAACAAAATGAACGTAGTTGCAGGAGTAAACTAAATCTGAATTTCATTTTTCTGTCATGCTTACATAGGATACAAATTCGGAAAAGGTTTGTCTTAACTTATAGCCCGTCTGACTGGCATGTTCTGCCCTGTCCTTACATGCATATTTGATTTTCAAGGCAAATTGAGCAATGTATTATGCTTGGCTTATAAATAGCTTGATCAATTTTTTAACGCATTGCAAAATAGAAACCCGGTGTAAGTGTCGCCTCAGTATTTGCACATCAGTTCTGTCTATCAAATACATATCCTTTGTAGTAACTGGTAAGAACTACTTTATAGTAAGAACTCCAATTTTTCTAAGTTTGCTCGGATATTGTACCGTATTTTGTTTGTGTATGAGCAACTCACTTTGTTTTCTTTGTTAATTATCCCCCGTGAAAACGAGGGGATATAGGGTTGAGCTTGTCCGTCTCTCCGTCTGTCCGTCTCACGGCGTCTGTCCGTCCGTCTGTCTGTCCCGCTTGATATAGGGTACTTTGTGCACGCGAGTTTGGTATGAAGGAGTTGAGCTAGAGCTTTCAAATTTTATACACGTATAAACCAAGGTCTGAAGTCGTGCCTCGTCAAGGTTTTATCTCGATCGGTTGAAAATTGTCGATTCTGGAACACTTAAAAAATTGTCGATTTTAAACTTTTTTGCAGGTGCCAAGCACTTTGTGCACGCGAGTTTAGTATGAAGGAGTTGAGCTAGAGCTTTCAAAGTTTATACACGTATAAAAAAAAATGTCTGAAGTCGTGCCTCGTCAAGGTTTTATCTCGATCGGTTGAAAATTGTCGATTCTGGAGCACTTTAAAAATTGTCGATTTTATTTTTTTTCAGATGCCAAGCACTTTGTGCAGGCGAGTTTGGTCTGAAGCAATTGAACTAGACCTTATAAATTTTATACACGTATAAACCAAGATCTGAAGTCGTGCCTCGTCAAGGTTTTATCTTAATCAGTTGAAAATTGTCGATTCTGGAACACTTAAAAAATTGTCGATTTTAGCATTTTCACCCTATGTTATGTACTTTGTGCACGCGAGTTTGGTATGAAGGAATTGAGCGAGAGATTTTTGATTTAATACACATATAAACCCAAGGTCTGAAGTCGTGCCTCGTCATGGTGTCATCTCGATCGGTTGAAAATTGTCGATGGACGAGGAAATATAGGTGATGATATAAGATATTATCATTTAAGTACGTGGAATGTGCTTATATGAGCAAACATGCTTATATAAGCAAATTATTTTTTAGATAAGTGAAATGATATTTTTTCTTCACTTGTCTCGTCAGCTGCTCTCAAAAAACATTTTGCGGGTGATTTTATAAGCAATCATGCTTATATAAGCATATTTATAAGCATTCATGCTTATATCAGCATATTATTCAGCAAATTAATAGAGATGTGTTAACACCAATCTGGGGAGCCTGGTGGATTCGGATTTGGGTTACAAAAGTAATCGTGCTTATATAAGCATATTTGCTATGTAAGTTAAATGATATATTTGTTTCACTGGCCTTGTCAGCTGCGTCTCAAAAGTACAAATTGAGGATACTTTTGCCAACTGGTCTCGTCAGTTCAAAAGATGTCTTCAGAAAGAAGTGAGTGATGATGCAAGATGTTACTCTGTTTTTCTTTCATCACATGATCTTGTTTATTCGCAAAATAGTTCGTTATTTCCAAGGTTAGTTTTAGTTAAAACTGACCATCCTGCATATACGAATTGTTGCAGTTCACGGGGGATCCAAGGTCACTGACCTTCTAGTTTATTTTAGTACTGTATAGAACTACACGAAAAACAAGGTCACCGTCTTTCAAGTATAATTCAATTATGTTGGAATTTGTGTTAGTATCCTACCTTTGCGAACGATCATAAATAATTCTTAATATTGAACAATTTTATCATTAGACTACAAACGGGGTAATTCTATTTACGAACCATGTATTCGACTGCATTTTTCTGACTTTTTTCCCGATATAGGTACACATAGCACACGAACGCGACAGAAGAGTGTTGGAGAACAAATGGCCCCAATTGATGTTAAACCGGCCCATCACGGCAAAGGTAGTGAATAGTTGATTTCATGCATGAATGTTCTACATGATGTATTTTGCATTTTGATGTTTTTGAGATATGGGACTGCAGACATGAACTGTCTGAGATACTATTGATATTTGGGCCGATGTAATTATGTCGATAAAGGCGCATAATCAATGCCATGGTGTTAGTTTCATAAATACAGTAGAACCTCGTTAAACCGAACACCTCGGGACCGACGAAAACAGTTCGGTTTAACCGATTTTCGGTTTATCCGATACAATATATAAAGAAATTAGAGAGCCTCGGATCGCAAAATTTGTTCGGTTTAAGCAATAATTCGGTTTATCCGTGTTCGGTTTAACGAGTGTCCACTGTATATGGTCTACTGTGCGTTGAAAACGAATACCAGCGATTATTTACAATTGTTAAAAAATGGAATGTACTTTCGTTAAAATAATTGCAAAACTTTATAAAACTAGTCTAGCTGCAATAACATTCCAATTTGCAAGAATCTACTTCTTTTCTAAATATGCCCCATATTGGGAATTGGAGCACTTTTCGGGGCTGTAAACGGCATTTTGATGTTCTTGAGATAGGAGACTGCAGACATGAATCGTCTGAGATACAATTGGTATTTGGGCCAATGTAATTATGTCGATAAAGGCGCATAATCAATGCCATGGTGTTAGTTTCATAAATATATGGTCTACTGTGCGTTGAAAACGAATACCAGCGATTATTTACAATTGTTAAAAAATGGAATGTACTTTCGTTAAAATAATTGCAAAACTTTATAAAACTAGTCTAGCTGCAATAACATTCCAATTTGCAAGAATCTACCTCTTTTCTAAATATGCCCCATATTGGGAATTGGAGCACTTTTCGGGGCTGTAAACGGCTAAGTCCTCCATTCACTTTACATGGTGGACTTAGCCGTTTTCAGCCCCGAAAAGTGCTCCCATTCCCAATATGGGGCATATTTAGAAAAGAGGTAGATT
>LQRL01184457.1:0-23211 GCA_001703475.1 Hydroides elegans
TGACAAGGCATAGAGATTTTCTTTTATAAAATGCATCACAATGTGCCCACTCTTGCATTCAAGGTCTAAAGACACCGCGGTTAATTTGGATTCTCGTGTACATCAACATTTACACATAAGGCGCCTTAACATACATAGAATCATAAACCGCAAGACACAAATGTAACATTGGGCAAAATACTATTCAACACATAGATAAATTTATATTACTCAAACAGGTTTTTATCAAAAGGAGAAATCTTAAAATACTCGTTTTTTTATATTTCAGGGTGCGAACATTTGAGACATGCGTCTATCTTAGTTTAAACTTAAATGTGTTGCATTCTATGTGTGCTTTACAAACGGTAATAGCCTGCGAGAAACCGATATTCAATTTAATGGCTTTACAAAATACTTAAAACCTTACTATCAAAATACTTCAAATCCTTTACGAGTACTGTTATAAAAACTTATATATATACAGTTCAACGAATTACAAAAAAAAAACATATTTTTTAAAATTCATATCACTCACAAACTAAACACTTATTCGCAATGTTGCTCAATGTCTTTGATGGCCCATAAATCGATTCTGTTGTCTATGCTGTGTTGAAAGGGGTGGGACAAGCTCGGAGACAATATCTCATACAGCTTTGAAGAAATATAGGGTAGCGATTTCATAATCGATCTCAGTGTCTATCGGACTCATTGGTTTAAAAGGCTCGCGTCATTGGTCAAACCATTGGTTAATAAAGCGATCACAGTGTCTACATAGTCCATGAATTCATTCTCACTTCTAGGGCCTTGACACATTCCTCACATGACAAGCTACATATTGTACACCCATAGATTCAAGTCGTCCATAACTCGGTGACATGTTCTTCGTGTTATGCAATAAACCGATCGTGATGTCTATTACAAAAGACGTATAGTTGCAATGAGAGTTCATCAGTGCACTGGTACATATCGCAGTTTCATATTCACAGTATCAAATAAACACAAAAATCACAGTACTCGCATAAACAAAATGTCTCATATTGATTGAGGTACATATGTAATTTATGTACAGTGTCGTTAGAGCGTGTCATTTTTATCCTATCGGTGTACGACTTCACATATGGGACACAGCTTATTAACCACCATGTTTCTTATACGAGTACTTGTATTGGAAATGTCAACTAAAAACATTGTTCAAATCATGGTTTGAATTACCAATAATAGCAGGTTGGTGTGGTGACGAGCTGATCTGGGCCAGGGGTGTTCATGGGTGTTCACTTTGGTGTTCAGGTGTTCGTGTTTTCTTCTGTTCTTATCACCGGAAGAATTAAACTGTTACTGCCGTATATTTGAAACGCGAGAGAAAGACGGGTGTCATCTTTGGAACTTTATTGGAACACCGTTTAACTACCAACATAACATAAAACACGTATTTACTAATAATTCACATTATCAGGAGATTCGACAGAAACAAAGACATGAAACACCATAAGATATAAATCACGATAATAGGCTGAATTTCCATTAACTTAACCATTACATGTAAACAAGTTATAAACTTCCATAAAATACATATTTCTTCTGGATAAATTTTACTGACAGTTTGGAATATAAAATACTATATCAGTTACCTCTTTACCGCCTAGTTAGCTTCCTTTAATACGACAGCGTGTCATAGTTATTAACTGATTTATTCACAACGTCCCCTCACGGCCAGACCCAGATCAACAAGTGCTATTTACAACATGGTTTCGCTGGTTCACAAAATATAGAAAAACTGGTATCCAGCCTTTACAAATAAGTTGTATATCCATGGCAATAAAGCATAATATATTAATAATGGTCATACATGGAGATGGTTCACAGTTGAAAGAGGATTACGTCAAGTATGCTCTTTAAAGTCGATTCTTTTCATATTGTGTATTGAAATTCAAACACAACAAACTCTAAATAATGAAAATGTATCAGGATATAGCTATAAAGACAGATATTATGATAAATATCTCTTGAAAGATTATGCAACCTGTATACTGAGAAATATACGTCAAATAGATATTATATTTCAAACAACAGGCCAGTTTTCACAATGCACAAAACTCAATATTTTAGGCTCAAACTAACTATTAAAATATCACAAATTGGATTCATTTGACCATGGAACATCAAACAAATTTTTCAACATGAATTATTAATTGAGATTAGAAGCTTCAACATGCTAGGTGTAAATAGTAATGAATGTGAAATTGTGATTTTAAGTAAAATGATTAATAAAATGGGAGTTAAGTTTAATATATCAAAATAAAAAAGCCAAACAATATTGGGCAAGGTACTGATTGCTAAATTGCAAGGAATGTCAAATTTAGTTTATACGTAAAGTTGTGTCAAATGTCCTGCAAAATACGTGAAGCAAACACAGCTAGGAGTTCATAATTCTATTTATCCAAAATGTAAAAACAATATAAACATACAACAATGATAGGAGGCTGTGATATATTAGGAATTCGCTCACTGGATGCAACATGCATACCAAAACGTTACGATTAGCGTGGCTTGCACGATTTTATGAAAACGATCACCTGAATTTCTTAGCAGATCCTTAATTTGACGGATTGGTGGGTCTTAAACTTATCCCGAGATCTCATTATAATGTAGATAACATTTATTTACCATTATTTCATTAAGAATAACTTCAATACTAATAATGTATCGATACATAAAAATTCCCTAAGTTATTATGTAAAAACAAGGGAATCGAATAAGCAAACCAGTCACTTTATTCAACAAAATAATGCACTAAAATGGTATTTTATATGCACGTGACATTTTTTACGACAACTATCTCTTTTAAGTTTATACGACTTTAAACAGATATATAATCTTGAAACCGTAGATTTTATCAAATCAGTCAATTTGTGATATAGACATCCAAGTCTATTTGAACTGCACTTTTTTTTGAATGTGAACAATTCTAAATAAACGTTGAAAAAGTAAAGTGAAGAGAAAACTATAGTTTGTTGCTTTCAAAGGCTTGTGAATTCTTTCATATCTCACTTTGTGGGACAAAAGATGGCTAGAGAACCCCGAAAGATTAATTAATAGTCTAATCATTCATAGAAAGGTAACTAAAGAAAGTGCTTTATTGAGTTTACAATATAACCTTATACATTATATAATTTCAACCAATGAGCGCCTGACTTGAAAGTTGCAAATCAAAGCAGATGTTACTTGTGTTCAGCGATTGACACACTGATACTGATTCATGTCTTTTCGAAATATAGTGACTTTTAAGCCATAATTGATAATTGTTTACAAATGTTGAGGCTTTCAGCCTTCTCGCTCAATTAATGGGATTTTTGTTGTCTCAATAGGTAACTTATTACTTATCATTTAATCGTATATCTACAAATTAAGAATGGATAATAACGTTTCGGTGAAATAGCATTTCAAAAAGGATTTGAGAAAAGGATTAAAGCAATAAATGTATATGAATTCTCGTATATTTGATATTAAATGGAAAATGTTTGACCAATCAGTTAAAACAGAAATAATGTATTTTGATAAGATAGAGCTCCAATCACTGTATTAGAAATGTGTAGATAATTTTGTGTTATATTAAACAGAGAGCGAAGTTCAGTGCTATAACATTTTTTCAAACATGAATATGAAAACAATCGTGTATACGTAAACGGTTGAAAATGTGATTTCAACGAAAGTGTGTTACAATCGATATTATTATGGTGGAGTTTTTGGTGTAACAGACAACATTTGTATGAAATAGTAAGAAAAACTATTGTTATGAACATTATTGAAATACATATTGTAAACTGCATGTATCAGAATGTACACCCACCCATACAATGTAAATATATTCCCCAAATCAAATCTTCAAGTGCTCCACTGTTTGTGCCTGAAGAACACCTGACCAGATTTCAAAAAAGGTTATTTTTTCAATACATCCATAGCCATAAACTTTCAAAAATTTCTTCTAGTTAGAAACATAAGAAACACCATTTTTTATAAGAAACACGTTTTTAATTTTTCATTATACATTATCTAATTTAATTCAATTATTTAGATTGTACTTTTATTGGGACATGTATAGCTATAACTGAAAAATGAAAACTTGTCATAGCAAGCATATACGTGTTACGATTTTCGGTTATGATAGAAGATGTTCCTCTCATAATTATTGCTGCATAGGTGAGCACACAAAGCTTCTCCGTCCTAAAATAAATAAGCAATAAATTTGTTTGAAATATGATTTATTTTCATGATGTATCTTGGTGTTTAAAGTTATTTTATTTTTAAATAATGAATTTTGAAAAATATTATTTTGGGTGCCCTTCTTAGTCTGGTAATGTAAATGATAGAGCAAGTCCGTTTTAACTGCAAATATAAAACATCAATGTTAACAGTCAGTGCCTGCGCTACACTAAATCTTGTTAATAACAAAGATGTGAACAATATTGAAAATAAAGATATAAGGACGATTTTATCGTACAATGACAAAGTCTTTGCATTGAAGAGAAATATACAGATACATACCGCACCTATACACATTGTGTAAAACAAAGAAAGGGCTATCTACTGTAACAATCGATATATTTTGAAAATCATAAATGAAAAGCTTTAATGAAAAAGGATAAGATTTAAATCATTGCGCCGAAACGAATAATGTAATTAAACAGATCATATCATTGTTGGTATCATTTTTGAGTCATCTTATGAATTCGTTTTGCATAATTGTGGATCGATATTCTTAACGTCGACATGTTATAGCCATATCTAGTCTTCTCTTCCACTATTGTTCAAAGTCCAAATTTAAAAGTTTTGCAAGCTATGCACTCTAACATAAGGAAGTATATTTTTTTGGAATAACGTTCAGCCTATCAATTGAGATGCAACAAATATTGATAAAACTAGTTGAAACATTAAAAAAGCAAAAAAAAGTTCATTCATCTTTAATAATAGATACTATTTGGGTATCACACATGAAAAGCCATGAGCAAAAAGGATAAAATTAAAATCATCATACCCGAAAGACAAAAGTACTTCAATCATAGACTTTGTTGTCAATTTGTAATTTTAGGGTTTAACATTGTGTTAGTTATCTTATGGATTGCTCTCGGATCAGCCTGGTTCGATATTCTCAACGACTTTATTGTTCGGCCATATCCAGTCTGTTACTCGAATAGCTACAATGATCCCATACAGAGTGACGCCAATGAAGAAACATGCGATCGACTACCGTATATTGAAAATGGGTACTACCTGCATGAATGTGCTCATAATATGTCCCTTTTCGCCAATCAGTCATGTGTGTTTACATGTGACATATGGTATCGACTTAACACGACCCCCGGAGAAAGCTGCAAAGAGATGGTGTTTTTATGTGATCAACCGGGAACATTATGGAATGTAACCATGAACTGTATTTCTGCAAATCAGGATATTATTGATTTAGTCATAGGTATTCTAGCTGTTTCGATTGTGACCACAATAACCATATTTTTTACATGCATTCAAAGTCTCATTGTACCCATAACAATCAATGGATTACGTCCTGTATGTCACCAATTGTTTCGTTTCCAATTACTGATGACTGCATTTCTCGCATATATGACAGGCAACGAAATGTCAGGTATTTATAACATCGTCGACCATAGTCTTAAAACCAATGACGCAAAACTTATATCTATTTCCTTGAAATATAAGTTTATGCGGGATATTTGGAATGCTGATCACCTCAGATTTGTAATGGGTCGATGCAATATAGATGTTATTCGCACTGTGCTTGATCACGACTATTTTATAGAAACCACTCAAAATCCAAACGCACTTTCTCTATTGTTAGATGAAGCAGTCGAATCGAGCTTCGAATGCCCTGGTGAGATCAATCAAATAATACAACTTCTTTTGAATAATGGATTTTCGGTCAACAACCCTCCGTGGAATTTGTGTGTTGCCCTTCACAGGGCGCCTTACAGCGTATGCAAACTACTCCTGGATAATGGTGCGGACGTTAATAGCAAACACAAAACAGGTATGCCATCCATCTTTGTGGCAATACTAAGTAACTCTGTAGCAAAGGTTCGACTCCTGGTTGAGAGAGACGTTCAGATACAATACTGGCAAGGCCTATCGCCATTAGCATATTCCATGGCACTGGATACCAGTTCTGACATCATTGACTGTTTATTTGAATATGAACAACCTTCTATGGTGCAGTTTATACAAATGGTCGATTTTACTAGATATAATGTTAGTATAGACCGATCGATATTATCCGAAATTATCGATATGGGTGTGAATACTCATAGGTTTGAAGCATATTTAGATGAGCCCACGTTGCTAGAAACAGACAAATACGGAATAAATGCACTTGATTTATCATTCAAAAATTCTAATGTTAGTGCATTAATCAAAAAGATACACCCAACGATCAAAGAAGAACGAAATAAAAGAATGGAGGAGTTCATTGGAGAAAAGAGCGTGTGTTCACGAAAGATAAAAACATTCAACAATTCAGCATCCCGCCAATCAGACTCTATACATAATCTCAACCACTGGTACACTAGAGCACGATACTATTTTGAGACAAGTCATTACCGACAAGAAGCTATACAAATCGAGGACGCTGTTTTTAAATTGATGAAACGTTTCTCGACTGCTCTCCAAGGTTATTTCCAAGGTATGTTTGAATTCATACCAGTGAAAGCAGGTAGCTGTTCGGAAAACACGAAGGTGTATTGTCCTGACGAATTTGACTACCTTTGTAAGATGACGAATGAACATTTTAAAATTTATCATCCTAAGGACAGATCAGGTATTAACACCCATGCTCGGGTTGAACTGAAAGACCAATCAATATCTAGCCCTTGGAAAAAGCTATGCACAGGTGGTTTTCTTAACTCATGGCTTTGGAATCGTGCGTTTTTGAATGCTTTGGAATATGTAGCTCCCGAGGTTCCGATAAATAGTCCTTTGCATAAGCACCGATTTTGTTTCGACAGAAATTGCAAATTGCCTCGGCTGAGGCTCAAATGGTACGGGCCCTTGTTTCCTAACCTGGATATTACAATTGACATGGTACGAGCTATTTACATAGACGTCGTTGACATATACGATAAACTAGCTGTTTCTAGGAGATCAACGTCCCTTTATATAATTTCTAAAGGATATCATGGTTATGCTGAAGAATTGCTTCCGATTTCCATGAATGAAGTAGAGGCAAACCACATTCATAATTTACCTTTTGACATCTATAAGGGTTATGTTCTTTGTAAAGCTCTTTGCCATCCTGATGCATGCTGTGCCGGGAAACCAGCAGACCTTGAGCTTCTTGAGCCAATTTATATATTTGACTACATCAAATCCTATTTGTTGAAAACATGCCTCTTTTCAATGCTTAAACGCTACACTTTCTATCGCAGAACAACGGATTTACAATGTGATTCGTATATAAAATGGGCCGAGTTCATTTTTGAAACATTAAAACAAAACATAATCAAAGGCGAACTATTACCATATTATACCTATGATAGTTCACTGCCACTTTTTAACTGCCCGCACAACATCGATTTGAATCAACGCTCAATGAGGCGATGTTGCCAAACTCGACACATGATGTTGTATTTCTGTCGAAACATTCTCAAATACATCCGAGAAGCCGATGATTACCCAATAACCAGTCCGATCATAAGCAAAAGAAGACTATCGAACACTATCATGGATATGCTATTTAGCGGAAATCCTAATTCAGGGGCTGAAGGCGGAGTCATTCAAACCTCGACGGTTATAACAGATGTGGTTGGCGATGATATTTTAGGCGATACTGATGGAGAGGCTTATGATGGCGCCCCAGAGGAGAGCACCTCAGGCCTAACTGCAATAACGTGTTTATAGACCTGTAGATACCCGTTTGTTTATGTCAAGCTATGTGTATAAAATCAATACGAAAAGGCCAAAGTTGTATAACAATGTAATCACTTTTGTTTTGGCATGTTGAAATTCTGTACAAAAAGCATAACGATATACATTGAGCAATTAATAAGTTTCAAAATCGTAATCCTTGTTATACGCAGATGTGAATATACCTGTAAAAAGTTTATGTCGAGTAACTTTCATGCAGCTTATAAATAAAATGGTTTTATTAACAAATATATTTGATTTATAAATTGAAACACAATTATGCACGGATGCATCCATATCGGGATAAAACTTTGGA
The DNA here is from genome assembly GCA_001703475.1 of Hydroides elegans. Taxonomy (NCBI): domain Eukaryota; kingdom Metazoa; phylum Annelida; class Polychaeta; order Sabellida; family Serpulidae; genus Hydroides; species Hydroides elegans. The sequence continues at coordinate 8,204 of LQRL01184457.1, forward strand.
ATGGTTAATTTGGTCGATTATGGTTCACGGTATTTATTAATCAACTTGTCACAGCATTCGCATAATTAAAGGGAAATAGTGGACAGCAAAATCCTATGTGCCTGGCTAAATGCGTCAATGCTTACAGGTCACATGAAACACAAAGCAAAGTCATAGCATATGACGCCATTTCGACGTTTATTTTTCTGGGCGTAAGAAGTACTAATCCTTTTACTGCGAAAAAAATCGCCTACTTTCAAATTCAATTGACGATTTTTCAAAGAAAGCATATTATATAAGGCACTATATTGCATCAGAATTCAGCTTCATATCTCTTGAATATAAATGCGAAATGTTATTATGATTAATAAAGAAATGAACCAGTTATGACGTTTACAGTAACACGTGGTAGAGATCGTCCACGAATCCTTTTACTGCGAATAGTGTGTTAAGGTGTCATATATGAACTGTTTTGTAGCAATTCTATGCTAGGCTCTGTGAATATTATATATTAAGCCCATGTATTGAAGAATTATATAATTATGAGACAAATTAGCTATTATTCTTCGGTTAAGATCGACCACTAATGCATTAACTGCGAACAGTATGTTTTTGCCTTATAAATGCACTATTTGAAGTGGTTTAAGCGTAGATTCGATCTCGATAAAAATTCTATGAAGACCCTACAATGAATAAGCAACAAATATAAGATATATAAATGATTATACCTTGGTTGAGCGTTATCATTTGATGGCCACCCAAAATTGGTTTTTATAAAGCGTTAGGATGTTTATTTTTTAACTTATTAATTGAATATATTGATTATTTCAATCCTTGCTGATTTAGCACATGCATATGCAACCTTTATAATATATCCCACGTGTGTTAACCTCCTTAACAACAAAATGGTAAAGATATAACACAGAAACATACTGTTCGCCACAAATGGATTAGTGGTCGATCTTAACCGAGGTATTATCGCTTATTAGTCGAATAATTATATAATTAGTCATTACAAGGGCTTAATATAGAATATTCAAAGAGCCTAGCATAGAATTGCTACAAAACAGTTCATATATGACACCTTAACACACTATTCGCAGTAAAAGGATTAGTAGACGATCTCTACCACGTGTTACTTAAAACGGCATAATTGTCGTTATTTCTTTATGAATTATAACAGCATTTCGCATTTATATTCAGGAGATATGAAGCTGAATTCTGATGCACCATTCTGCCTATTATATTTTGTTTTCTTTGAAAAATCGTCAATAGAATTTGAAAGTAGGCGATTTCTTTCGCAGTAAAAGGATTAGTAGGTCTACTTATTTACCGTATTGATTCGGATTTGTATGATGTCGTCCTGAAGTCGACGCGGCGTCAATATGACTTCAAAAGTAGACATTGTGCCACTTAAATTCGACGTAGTTTTATGGCATGACTTATCAAATGAACACCTTACCAGCTTTCCATCACAATAAGGTATTCCCCACCGAATCCAAACTGGCTTGGAAATTTCGAGAAACAGCTTTCCAGCTTGGAGATTTGGGGAATACCTTTTCTCATATGTTTTCATGATATGTTATGGAATCCTTCCTTGAAAATATAATGATACTGCTCTTTCTTATATATAAATGAGAAATTAGTTATATCAAATGATAAATTTGATAAATGGTTTTAATAATGTAAAGATTGTAATAATACATGTATTGTAATATCAAGTCATGGCAGTGCAAATTACATATTTCATTTGTTGTGAAATAAAAAAATACGCAAAGTAATAAGCACTTTTATTGTCGGATAACCACAATGTCAGCAAAATATACATATCAAACAAGATATCAATTATCTGTAAGTAATAAGCAATATTGCCCTCTAGAGTATTTGATACAAATACAACACTGATTCAAAATGATTTTGATTATTAGTATTGCCCTGACATGTTCCAGGGTACTAGAGTTACATTTTAGCAACAAATAACAGAAAACTCCGTTTGTAGATGTCACATTATTAATTTGTAATGTGACTTTTGCCGAGACGGGTATCACCTCAAAAAATGACAAACAAGCCTATATGCAGTGCACTATGACACATGTTAGAGCTTTGGGTTCTTACACAAAGTAAAGAGTGCATTATGGCTTTTTGTCATTTTTGGGGCTGACACCCGCCCTGGTTAAAGTCGCATAACAAATAAAGTTTGTAATATTGGCGAACAGTTTTTTGTGTTAATCATTGTTAAAAGATAGGTCTGGTACCCTGCGAATTTTCAGGGGAAAATTATTTCTCAAAATATGAAAATTATTCCCCCAAACATAAATTTCTACACTTTTGGAAGTGACTGTATATATTTGACTGAAAATCTAGGAACATGCTTTTAATATTATTTTCATTTATGGATAAATATCAAAGCCACTTATCTAGCTTGACTTATAAGTTTAGCAAGAATATTAAAATTTCACGAGTTAAATACGTAATCCAGATATTCTTCAGACTTTCTACACCATTTTAAGCCACATATCTCATACACGAACTTTTCAAGAAACTGAAAATCATATTTTATCCCATGATAAAATAATAGATGGCTAGATTCAGATTTAGAACGAAATAGCACAGGGCTAGCTTTGGCTTAGAAACAAAATGCATACAGCAATATGATGAGTATGCAACTTTTTAAAATAATCTGTTTTTATGTCTCAGATTGTAAAACGCATAGACACATGTTTCGTCATACCAGGGAAACACAAAAAGTATTTATTTAAACATTTAAAAAATAACATTTTAAAAGTATTCATTATACAAAATGCTTGAAATATACATGGCGGTATATATGGCATTAAAAAAATCAATTTTAAAACGATCTTCAAAAAAATCACTGTATTGCTTTTCAGCTTTTCATGTGCAAACAGTCCCTTTTTAACAAACTTGGATAAACGATAACAATACATGTTTTATCTCGACAATACAAGAAATATTGAAATCGAGATAAGATTTTTTTAATTCAAGATTAACTGCATTCATGGCATTTACCAAACATACGCATACCTCAGCACTAGACATATTTACAATTACTAAACCGAAAATCATGTAAATGTCGACATCAATATACATTTTGATATACATTGTATTAGAATGGTCATTCGCGAAAAATAGTTTTATTAAACAACACTATTTAGAAAATGGTCATATACCGTATGTTATCGCTTTTTAGGAAACATGTATCTGTCTGTTTCTCTCAAAAGAAGATAACCAGTTTTGCATGGAACCATTTAAATATGATATTTTAGCCTGTTTCTATTTAATGATAGAAAGAAACTATACAACAAAACAAATTACAAACATAAATTTCAACTTTGAAATCAACATATTCTAGAGTATAATATCAAATATATTTTTTAAAAAGTCCAGGAAAAAAAATAATATCTACACTGCTATACATGTATTTTAAATCATCAAGCAATTTACAATCATATTGCACTAGTTCATGATACTCATAACGTACACGAGTTCATCACACCATTTATTCTCAAAATATTTTGTCGATTTTTCTCTTCACTCTTCACCTGGACGAGAAGCTGCCGACCTCTGCTGCAAATGCTCTGAAAAAATGAGCATGTTTTTATTTAAAATTTGCAATTTATTGCATTAATAGAAGGTAAACCTAAATTTAGAGGGTTGCATAAATAAATGTTAAACGGAAAGATGAATTGAGGGATAAATCAAAAGAATAACTAAAAGTTGTGTGATACGCAGAACTCGCATCAAAAATTAAGTGATAAGATGGACACCATCTTAAGCATTTTGAGTCCGTGGTATACATTATTATATAAATTGGATCACATATGCTATCAAATCTCAACTCTGACTCAACAAATAGTTTTCATTCTATCGTCAACGGATTAAGAAAAACCCGACCACAGAGTTCCCAAATACTACAACATGCAGCATATGCCTCCGAAACCCTAAACTCTATATAGATTATAGATAAAAGTTCCCAAAAAAGTAACGGTTTTATCCCATCGCTTCTGCGGATGAAATAATCAGGTGCTTATGCCGTGCAAATGTCTCATCAAAATTAAACGCAACGTCAATAAAGCTGTGTACACAGATACTCGTTCGAGTTCCTTTCTTTTCAATTCTTAATCTGCTTGTAACTAATTACACCATTTACTCACACGTATATGCAACTTATTATTAAGGACGAGGTATAACACAGCTCTTTGGAAGTTATATATTAGGTATTTAAGGAAGTCCTAAACTAGCTGTGCTACTTCCAATATATACAGATGATCTCTTTTGAAGTTATAACCTAATGTAAATAAAACTGAAATATTGGCTTAAGCATTTCCTCTTTTTTTTGTCACTTATAATTTGCTTATTTGACAATAAGCAAAATCGAATATTGAATTCTTATCTTTAAAACAGAGTGTTTTGGTGATGTCAAACTATAACACAACCATACGCCCGTGCAAAAATCGTTTAACGACGCACGGATTAGATTTTATTTTCATTACAACATTAACGAGAAATCAATTTTCAAACAGTAGTAAAACAAATGCGAAATGCAAAATTTGGGTACATTGAAACTAAACCATATTCTTTTACTTTTCTTTACCCTCTCAGCGATGTCACGCAATCAAGAAAACACTGGTGTTCGTACGTCAAACATTCAATATCTTTCTTGGCTTTTTTTGTGATATAAATGCTCACTTGAATACAATACGGCTTTGGAAAAGCACTGAGACGCGCCTTATGTTTTTTTTATTTATGTGATGTCGAATTAAAATGAATTGAAAAAATACATTGATACTTTAAAATCAAACGTTTACCTTTCTTTGCCCTTTCGGTAATGTCAATGCTCTCCTGAATACAATACGGCTTTGAAAAAGCACTGAGACGCGCCTTAAGTTTCATTATTATAGATAAAGTCAAGATTTTTTAAAGAAATTCATTGATACTTCAAAACTAAACATTTACCTTTCTTGGCCCTCTCGGTGATATCAATGCTCTCCTGAATCACCCTCACCGCATCCTCGCGCTGAAGAAGCAACAGTTTCTGCTGCAGTGTGAACACCGTCGTATCCATGGCCTAAATGGTAACCATAGCAACCATGTAGTCAATATTGAAATGATAAATATTAAGTTTTATGAATTATTAATTATATTAAAATCACAAATAATAAGTTTTCATTCTCTTACTATTTGGGTTGGTCATAATAAATTTATATATACAGTATGTTCATTATTATGAAGGTGGTGAATATTCGGTGGTGTACATCATTAGGTCATGTCTTTTCACTAAATCACAGTATATAATTGGGATATTTCATTTAAAGAAAGAATACCTAAGCCTGAGATAGCAGACCATTGAAATAATTCGCTTAAATTACTGTGATAGTGATAGGGACTAAACATTGAATATGTCATTTTGAATATTGTATTTTCAATTATTTTCATGGATGTCATGCCAAAGCAGTTTAATGTATTTAGACAAAAATATAACAATCACCTCTAGATTATCAAGCAGAGTAGTTGTTGGACTCTTAAGCATTTTCAGAACATCAATCAACGAGTCCATGTTGAAACTCTTAGCCAGAGCCATCCAATCGGCGCCTTCTTTTTCTGGATCCAGCAGTGAGGCCAGTTTCATCCGGGTCACGATATCCAGAGTGGATAGCGATTCTGAATACGAAGCAGATGAATGAATGAATCAATCAATAAAACATTTATAGATCAATATTGGTTATAAATTATATTTTTGTATTGATAATGAGAAATAACAGGAAAGCTTTGAAAAATATTTTTCGTGTGGACTGTCGAACATGTTTGATTGAATCTGGTAGATTTTTAGTTTTTTTTTACAAGGAGTTATGAAAGATTTTTAGGCTTTCAGATGTCGAAAATGTATCTGAGTTGGAGGCAACATTGTGCTATCTAGAAAAGAGGGACACAACTGTTGCCTTAGAGGAGGTCAATTGAAGATGAATATGATAAGGTCTCCCGGTCTGCATCCGAATTTTGCGGTGGACTGCAGAATAGCATTGGTTCAGAGAATGGTGTGAGCTATTTTTGTAGAGGAGGGGGTCAGGGGCTTAACAGAGGGAGATATATACAAGTCTTTATGCTGAGCTGCGAGATTGAAGAGGAGAGGGCAGTTTGCAGCGGTTAGGTTGGGGTATTGTCTAACCAGGGGGAGGGGTTGGTTCGTGGAGGCCATATTGCCTACCTGTCTGTATACTGAGCAGAGCGGTGGACTGCAGAATCGCTGCAATTCAGTGAATGAAGAGAGATTTTTTGAAAAGATAGAAAGGAGGGGGAGGGGGTTGATATGATAAGGCCTACCTGTCTGAATGCTGAGCTGTGCGGTGGACTGCAGAATAGCGGCGAGCATGGCGCTATCTGGCGAAACCGGTGCGTTTCTCTCGCGCACGTCACTGTAGCTCTCACCACGCAAAATACGCAGCATCTGATTGAAGGCGCAATAATACATTAGGTGGATGGAATAACAGTGTCAAATTGAAATTCTAGTATACAGTATACCACGTTCCATATGATGATTACCACAATATTTTACATTGATATTAGATATTTAGAATTCAAAGTCCTCTACCTTATTTAATTATAAGAAAATGAACGTTTTCTTGTTCGCGAACAGAAATTTGTCCACACTGCCATACTTTAATTTGATTCAGATAAAACACACACAAAATCTTTCATGTCTCTGAGCTCGTCAAATACGTGTAAAGCTCGGCTTTATTACTTGTTTAATATTACATACTCTGTTAATAACTTAGACATACAAGACCAAACGGGTGGACGGAGAAAACCCCAATGGAGAAAAGCCCAATGGAGAAAACCCCAATGGAGAAAAGCCCAATCGGAGAAAACACCAATATGAGAAAATCCCAATCGGAGAAACCCCCAATTATAGAAAAATACTTAAATGCTCATTTGTACAAATTATAAGATATTTTAAATATTAATTTGCAAAAATATATGAGAATGAAAACTGTTTATTTAATTATTTGAGTGGTTATACGCTAAAACGTTGACGTAAAGCGTTGACGGAAAACATCGATCATGGTATAATTAAAGCCACTGAAACCACACCAGTTATCCCTCATAAAACAATTAAGTGAACTCGCATATTGCACCCCTCCACTCGATTGCAATTTCTATAACGATTGCCCCACTCCCTTCACTTTGAACCATTATTTGAAACAATTTTGAATGCTGTGGATGGCTACCCTAATTGCAATCCAAGAAAAAAAAATCATCCCGAATCTGGTAGTTTTTACGTGTGCTGTTTGTTGTTTGAACAAACTCAAAATAACGATTTTAAATAAACACCGGTCATTCAAAAATAGATTTTTGAATGTTGGGGTTTTCTCCGATTTAGAGTAAACGGTGTCGGGGTTTTCTCCAAGTGTACAAAAATGTTGGGATTTTCTCCGATTGGGCTTTTCTCCATTGGGGTTTTCTCCGGGATTCGACCAAACGACATGCATTAATGCATCTCTTGAGATCTCACCTGATGATTGCCCTGCGCAATATCAATCGGCGTCAAATACTTCACATCATCCTCCTCTTCCTCTTCCTCACCTCCCTTCACCCCTTCCACTTCCGTCGTGTCCTCATCCTTATCCTCATCCTCTTTCCTGCCTTTTCCACCACTTTTCCCGCCATTTTCCATTTTCCCGCCATTTTCCACTTTCCCGCCATTTTCCCCCTCTTCGTCACTTTCCGTAAATAATTCGAGTGGTTCGGAGCTTTCCGCCTCGGGGTCGCCACCGGCGCCAACAATGGCGGCTACGATGCCGAGGTTGCCCGTACTGGCGGCTTCGTGTAAGGGCGTTGCGTCGTTGTAACCGGGGACATTGGGCTCGATTTCGCGCTACAAATAATATATAATTAATTATTAATTAATCGTAACTTTCAGAATTGCGAAATTAGTATTGGCTGCCGGTGCTGGCGGCTTCGTGTAAGGGCGTGGCGTCGCTGTAACCGGGCACGTTGGGCTCGATTTCGCGCTACAAATAATATATAATTAATTAGTTATTAATCGTAACTTTCAGAATTGCGAAATTAGTATTGGCTGTCGGTGCTGGCGGCTTCATGTAAAGGCGTGGCGTCGTTGTAACCGGGCATGTTCGGCTCGATTTCGCCCTATGAATAATCAATACTTAATAAGTAATGTATTAAAACAATGAGTCATGCGTTTTAATGTGGACATCTAACTAGAATTGGTGTTTATGGTGTTAATAATCCTTGGATATAAAGATAAAACCATATCAATGACGTTAAGCTCGCAAAAAAATGAGTTTGGGGTAAAAAGTTAACGAGTTAAAAGTAGTGAGCGTCCTGTTGCTCTTAAATATTATGGTCAATCCTAAAACATTGTGTTACCGCATCCAGAAAAAAATGATGCATTGAACACCTTTGCGATTTTAGTAATTACTGAATCATGAAAGCAAAGGTACAATGTACAATGTACCTGTACATAATCAAATAGTTCGACATAGATTTACCCTGCCAAGCAGATATCCCACGATATTCGACAGTTCCAGCCGCGCCGCATAGTGCAATGGAGTGTAGCCACTCTTGCCGTCTCGTACATTCACGTCGGTTCCCGCGCCCACCAGATGCTCTACACTGCGCATGGATTCGCACTGAATGGCGCGGTGAAGGGGCGTCAGACCTTTGGAATAGTGATTCAGTCAAATTAATCAACAACCAAGTACTATTTATTATAACTAATATTAATCATATAGGCGATTAATAAAAACAGGTCCTTGTTACACCGAACACCGCGGGACCGACACAAACACTATGATTTCGGCGCTATTTTGTTTCACGAACATTATTCATAAAGAAACACGAGGACATTTTCGGTTCCTTCAACAAGACGGATTCGCATTGGATGGCGAGGTGAAGAGGGGTTAGACCTATAGAATACATGTATTAGTTAGCAAAATTACATCAATGACAATGCATCGTGACGTGTTATTAATTATTGGGTATGTCCTTTGGATAGAGATTCATTTTATACCCATGTTATGTAAACCTGTGCTTCATAATAAATCAGAAGGTAAATTCATAAGGGAAATTTATTAGCTATTTGTGATCAGATCAATAATATGACGCATAAAAATATTGATTTATAGGTTATAACCAAGCTAGCTGCATTAACTTCATTATTTCGGATTTTTTGTTAAAGCATATTAAAAACTTTAGCTTAGGCTTAACATTAAACATCCAAAACACGATTTTCCTCCATATTTACAGGCCTGTTGGAATATAAACATCACTTTATGTTCCCAATATGAAACGACCAATATTCATGTTATATCACTTATTCTTCAATCGAATTTATGATACACAACACATGTATGTATTTATAGGATATCGCGTTTATTTCATCATCGTATCTCATCATCACAATCGCGTTTATGCAGCGTATGCCTGAGCACTTCGGGACGATACAAATTACTCCTTTTGCCTAAAACCAATATCTAAATCTTGATTGATTAGATACTTCACATTAGATATTAGTTATTGTTATATTAAAACCCACCATCATAATCGAGTTTATGCAGCGTATACCGTAGCACCTCGGGACTATATAAATTACTCCTTTTTCCTGAAACCAATTTCTAAATCTAAATTGATTAAAGACTGGAACTATACTTATATCAAAACCCACCATCATAATCGAGCTTATGCAGCGTATGCCTTAGAACTTCGGGATCCCTGCACTTTGTGATAAGCGATTGCACACAGCGATGTTCGCCGATTTTCGCCGCCAGGGCGAGCGCCGTGTATCCTTCCGCGTTGCACATGTCGATTCGGGCGCCATTGTCCATAAGTAGTTCTACCATGTAGTCCTCTTTGCAGACGACGGCCAAGTGCAGTGGGGTCTGTGATGTAAGGGGCGATTGATCATTTTACAACGTATGTTTAACTGTCTTGGAGGATATTGGGTTAAATATCATAAGGTTTGTCACAATCGTTGCATTTTTACTTGCTTAGAAAATAAGTAATTGCAAAAAAAAAAAAGAGTTTTGATTATAAAGTCTTACTTACGCTTTCAAGGGGAAGGATTGTAAATTGTACTTTGTATGGCGTTACTTTAATACCAACCAAATGATATAAATAAAATATACGGGTACGAATACATGGAAACTGGTCAGATTTCTTATGAACATACACTTGTACATAGTTTTGAAATTCAAAAACATAAAGCAAAATTAGTTGACAAAACAGTTTCATCACCAAGAGGAACGATATATGATAATATGATACTCAACGAAAGTCTTTAAGTTGATTTATATGATTAATGATTTTAGTTGAGAACTTAAAATGAGTTTTCTAAAGTAACATTAAATGCGAAATTCACCTGTCCTTCGTCGTTTCTGGCGTTGACCGCGTCTATGTTGGAGATGGTTTTCAAGACCATCAACAGGTAGCGCAGTGGCTCGATCTGGCGGTGAATGATGGCCAAGTGGAGGGCGCTGTGCGATAGGATAACAGAGTTGCGAGGAATAATTTATGGTTCTTAGGTAAACATATCATAAATAAATATTTTACTTTAAGTTGAAGATAAGAGCGTCAACAAATTTCATTTTTGGTCTAGATGTTCTTTTGTATGATTTTCATTATTATATTATACATATGAGGCATTTCCTGATACTATAATACTACTACATTGTATACTAGCTTTGTAAACTTAGCATACCTGCTTCATGTAGCCACACCTAACCAATAACGTTTCTTTAAGAATTGCCAACCACGTTTAAATATCAATAATTTTGAAAAGTCTAATCGATAATCATAAATCAATAAATCAAACCAAAACCACTCACTTATCCCCGGCCACATCCGCCGCGTCAATGAGATGCCTAAAGAGCGCCAACAAGTACTTGATATCTCCCGTTTGCGCAAAACTCTGCAATCCCGTCTTATACTTAGTGAGCATCTGGATCCTGGCATCCGCCCTAGCTCCACCTATGGCAACCCGATCCCGATCTAGCATGGAGGGATCCGTGCATTTGAGAACGGGTTTGTTGTCTTCTACGGTTGTTTTAGGCTGTGTTTGTGTTGCAGAGGGGGCTGGAGCTGGGAGCTTTGCTGAAGGGGTCGTGGGAGAGGGTGTTGCACTTGTAGTTGTTGCGACTCGGTTCTCGTTTGTTTTGGGTGCTTCCTTATTTGGAGTTGCGCCCGATTCGTGTTTCGTTAGCTGTAGGGTCGGGTGGCCTTTTGGGGTGGCGTTGGCTTTGGGATTTTCCACGGCTTCTTCGGTTTTAGGCGATGCCGGGGTTGTTTCAGATTGCTGATTTGTTTCTAAAACGAAATAATTGCAGCTATAGTGTCCCCGTTATATGTTGGACATAGTAAATTTATATAGCAATATACAACCTTCGTTCGTTTCTCATATTATAATGACTTTGTTCTTATGCTTACTCTGTAAGTATCTTATAATAACCGAATCATTAGTGTATTTTGTATGTGAACAAGTCTAATTAGGGACACATATATAAGAGAATACATGAAAATCATCTTAAAATAACTCAATTGCTTTTACCTTTCCCCTCCTCATAGTCCAATATTTCTGAGTCCCAACTAAATCGTCTTTATAAAATACCTTGTTGTTTGCTTGTCATAGATTCCATCATCGAGCCTAGGCCGGACTCGCAAATGCTGCCGAAGGCTGAGTCGTAGCGCTCTTCTTGCATGGCCGGCATGTTCTTCACCTCGTCCGGCACGGGCATCGGCATGTTTTCTAAGGACAATCAAGATAAAAAGTCAAATATATATTGCATTTCGTTGCATAGCCCGGTATTTTTTCTAAGGACAAATCAAGACCAGTTTTGTACAAGTTCTTCTTGCATGGCCGGCATGATCTTCACCTCGTCCGGCACTGGCATCGGCATGTTTTCTAAGGACAAATAAAGATCAGCAAATTCAAATTTTAACGGCAATCTGTGAAATCTGCGAATGTCAATAGTGAAAAAACATTTCAGTCAATGGCCACATGCGCTGGTTCACTCAGTAAATGTAAAAAATGTCAAATCGCATTAAAAAAAGCTTGACCTTTCTAATACGCCATTTTTTAAAAGAAAAAGTAACCTACTTATTCCAGATGGGTATATCAGTTAAGAGTTTGCCCGGGTGTCAATAAATAAGTTAATGTCACCTCAATATATTGATATTTTTATGTTAGGTTTAATGTAAAAAAAATCCTACTTATGTTGGATGGGCGTTTGAGCTTAGATGGACCCCGGCCCATCATCACGGAAGCATCGTCGGTCTCCGTGTCACTTCCATCGTCCTTTCTGCCAACTGTAAGTAAATGAAAAACACACATTATTTTTATTTGCTATTAAGATATTTTGCTTGATATTATGATATTTTGAATCTTACAATTAGCTCTGTATGATTCATATATTTGTTTTGGATGTGTAATAGTGTAATGAAAGTTTATATTTTAGTGTTATTTTATTCAAATGTGTCTGCATCTATGAGTTTCAAGTATCTGTTATTTTTCTGTTAAAAAATAGAAATCAGCGGATTGTATTTATTTAAATGACCACATTGACTACTATCGTCTTATATTATGAGAATAAGATTAGACAGTTTTTAACCTCGTTTTCACAACAAGCAATATTGTATCAAAATATTCAAATCAGCACACTCACCAATAATTTGACCAGGTATCAACCCGCGCATAATTTGAGCTATCGGCTGTGCATCATCCGTAGCAATATCATTTTCATCAAAGAAATCCGTCGCTATATCTGGATTATTCACCGTTACGGGCAGCTGACTTTGTGCCATGGCCGATTGAATAATATTTTGCGGTTGACTGGTTCCCGTGGCCATGGTATAGCTGGTTGTCATTTGACTGGGAACCGGCACGTTGTCATTTGTGACATCCATTTGTTGCGGAGACCCTTGTGGGGATATGGCTTCGATCAATTCCGGGCTGTTAGCGATAATGGAACCGACCTCCACTAGGATTCCCTTGTCATCAGATATATAAGAATTGCCACCGATTTCGTAGAACTGATTCGGTTCAATAGTGTTCAGATCCGCTAATTGAACCGGTTTTAATTCAGCCATGTCTGATTTAACCTCTTGAGGGGCCGCCGTCGCCGCATAAACTTGATTCTGAACGGGACTCGCATAACCTGCCTGTGGTTGTTGAGCGCTCATCCCCCCTTGCGGAGGGCTAGCATAGCCCTGTGGTTGATTCCCATAGCCCTGTGGAGGACTAGCATAACCTAAAGCCGGGTCAGGTTGACCGTGAGGGGGGCTGATATGACCTTGATTGTTGACATTGGTTGCCGATTCAAAGGAAACTACGCGATTTTGCGATGGCTGGGAATCCACTATTATCTGGTTCCCAAAGGCATTCATATGGGTGGTCGCCGGTGCCTGTGGGACATTCGGTTGGGACTGGATATAGACCACGTTGGGTATAGTTGTCATCGGTTGTGAGAACGATGACGAAGCCGCTAGAAAATGGAACAAAAGTCATACAAAAATTAAGATAGTTAATTTGACGATCAACGATATTTATAACTACAAAGTTGTATTTTAGGTTCCAGAGGCGGGGCTTAAACAAAGAATCATTTTCAAATCAATCGAGAACATTGACAGTAAATTGAGGGATGCTTAAAACATTTTTTATAATCAGCAATGTGACAGAGACGATTTAACGATTGGCTTATCAGGTAATCAAACTAAAAATATGCGCTACAGCGGCAAATCGAGAGAGATGCTTGAAGTGTTTTTCTTTTACTCTTAAAATATCTGCTATCAAAAACATCTATTTGACACTATCACTTTTTCCTTCATTGTTTTCATACTTGCACATATATTGTATTTTTGTTTCGAAATCAGGCTTTTTTCAGTGCGACCTAGTTACATAAACATACCGGTACAATTCTATTCCTTGGGGAAACTTACCGGCGGCAGCAAAAGTGGTTGTAGGAACATTGATGACTGTGTTCTGTTGAAGGGCCGGATGTTGAGTGACTTGCGCTTTCGTTACTTTCCTTCCCCGAACACCTTTCTTCGGTGTCGTCACACCTTGGGCTTTAAAAATGGATTCATTGATTAATAAATATAGAATTGATAGAAAAAATGCCATTGATCGAACTACATGTACACATGTATACACAATCTGAAAGATGTACCTATTTGTTTAATATGTGCAACATACATTTTCAAAAATGAAATCATATCAAGCGTAAATTAACCCTTCCTCCATTGATACTACTTTTTCCACTGTATATGATTTTGAAAACAATAACACGCGGAAATATTGAGTTCCGTCCTCTCAGGGCGAGTTTACCATAACACATTAAAGCAAAACATTACTCACTGATATCAGGAATAGCCTTCTTTCGTTTTCGTTGTACCGATTCTGCGTCTAAGAATTTAAAAAAATACATACAATTCTAAACGTAATAATTAACTGTATAATGTTTTGTTTTTCAAACCGTTTAAAATAAAGATAATATCCCGGCTGGTTCACTTGAACATATGAAGATTTTGCTAATTAACTTTATTCCATCTCGCAACAACATTTACATTAAATGTATCCCAACAATATGTATTATCTCTGTGAAGTGACATTGTACATTGTAAATTGCAAAACAAAATGCATTTACGACTGCTGGCGGACTGTGTTTCTTTCTCTTATGATATAAAGGAGATAATGATATAAAGAAATCGTGTCTTGAAAATGGAACGCACTTTCACATACCAATGAGTAAACTGTAGATCGAATATGGATTTCGGCTATCAGTCCTTGACTTACAAATATTCAACAATTATTGACAATTCAACAACATTCGATTAATAAACAATACCTTGATTGACTGCTGGATAGAAAGTGAAATCAATTCCCTCCGAGCATTCTCCATCAGAAGGTCGTTCCAACTGAATTTTGACCTTTTTCTCTGCGTGGATGATACCATCCATGTATGAAGGCGTTTTCAATACGATGACCACTTGGTAATGCACAT
>LQRL01184467.1:7570-31877 GCA_001703475.1 Hydroides elegans
TAATTATTCAATTCGACCACCGTGAAAGGATATTTTAGAAATGTATAAGTTTCTTGATTGACAATCCGACATGGGCACACTCGTTTTTCATACCCCGGGTGCATCTTATACGGTTATGACTATTAATATAAGGGAGCGATATTTTCGAATGCAAAAAAATATAAATGATTAGAAAAAGTTGTTGTAATGACTGGACCTTTTAATAATCTCTTGGTCATTGTTTGACGTTAAGAGCTATTGATATTTGTTAGCTTTTTCCCGGCTCTGATTCGGGTCATGATATATGCAAATTCAAATTGACCCCTACACTTGACCTTTTGAATATAAGGAATGTTCCAAAGGTTTCGCTGGACTTAGAAAAGTTCAGAGGTGAAAGTAGGGTATACACCTATTTGCAAAAAGAATACGTCAAAATTTTAATTGCAAAAAGTTGCTAAGAGATTAACTACGTATAATAATGCAAATTTGAAACTTCTAGTGGCGATATGTTGAAAGATGCAACTGGTTTTTTGTGCGCTAAGATCTCAATACCACAATAATTAAATTGTTATCATGACAATAGCCTTAGGCATATACATACATCGGTTTTTTTGTCAATTAATACTTTCTCCTTTACATTATTCAACGCGTCCATCCCTCCGTTTTTCTCCACGATACAGCATATAGTAAAACCTCAATTTCCTTTAAACTGGGAAGTAAGAGATGCACAAACTCACATTCTCAGATCCAGCGATTGTGATCGTTCTAAGCATCCCACTCGGCAAGACGTCCGCGGACGTTGAGTGGACGCTCTACATTGGGCCCGTATGAAAGTTTTCCGGACGTCCTTATTCGTCGCATTTGCATCGACGTCGCGTCTGTTTCTGACGTACGAAGTACGTTTTACGGACGCCGGGACGTAAACGGACGTCCGGAAAACTTTCATACGGGCCTAAAGTAGGTCGTCCTCTCGACGTCACGTCCGAAAACGACGTACTATGGACGACCCTTGCTGAGTGGGATATTTCAAGGCATTTCATGGATTTCGCGACGATTCCAGACAAAACGCCGATATCAAATGCATTCGACTTCGTAATGAGGTGCCAAATCGAGATACTAAATTACATAGAATATTATTCGTGACATAGGCTAATGATCCATTTCCTTTCTTATTAATATTGATATACCTAATGAGGTTGCCTCTTTCTCAGTCTTAAATTACTCGGATGGTGTAATCAACCAGTTGCTAGTTGCTAGGTTAGTTAAGTCACCTAGTTCTCTTCATATTATTATCAATAATACAGGTATACTCATGTACATATAAGGGATAGGGTACATCTATATTTTAATGAGATAGACACCTAGACTTTTTCTTTTCTAATTACTTATTCAGTTAGATCTTTGTACATGAGCACCGAGAATTATATAAAACGGAGCTAAATATAACTACTCAAGCATCAATCCAGAAAAAAATGAACCGGGCGCCAATGTATAGTTCATGTACATACGAGCCAAAGGGGGTGGGCCATGTATTTTCTCATATAATATATTAAAGCCAAACAGGGCAGGGGCACCCGCCGCGTGTGCCCCATCTAAATCCGATTTTTCTACCTATTTCCAAAGCAACCTGTTGGCCCCATTCGAAGAGGAATATTCCCTGACAGTTGGCCTGAAGAACCCTCTAATCCTGCAACAGTCTTCTATCTACGAATAATTCATCAATTATTGGGATACTTACTAACATCCCATTGATTACTCAAAAGGAAAGCGAATGGATGGGGCCGGGTATGTGGTCAGTGGGTATAATAATGGCTTTCCAATACTTGTAGGATGGGGCTGCAATTATGTAAATGTACAAAATATGATCCTAAAGTGCCAAATATACTGGACTTCCTCTCTACCCTAGCATAAATCCAAAATATATTTTAATTGTTTTGTTTATTACAAGTTGTTGGACTTATAATTACCAGTTGCATTTTTTAGAAATAAATATCAATTAAACTATAATGTTTCGTAAGAAATTGTGATGTGTCAACATCACTCAACTTGTCTATTCATACCTAAAATGGATCCGACAAATTGCAGACTGTCTATTGGCTGCACCAGTAAAAATAAGTATTTTTGTCAGTTTCAATAAGGACAAAATGATATATCAAATATCACTCATTTTCCACGTGGTTTGAAAGGTTTACCTGATGAATTTATTCAAGAGGTGACATACCACACTACAAGTTTTAAGTGACCCTGTTCTACAAACAGTTGGCCAAACACATTCCTGAAATGATGTGAGCTATAAATCAAATGGGAGCCCTGCATTGGAGATCGAAACCTGCCTTATCTTACCTATGTTAACCACAATAAGCCATCAACAGGTAGTTAATAAGTTATACACACTCTTTTCGGAAATACATAATTTCATATGGCGTTCATAGAAATATCTTCATTTTATGCCATTATTATGGAGGAGCCGACCTACATTTCAAGAAACGATCCAGAAAATCGGGTACCAAATAACTTGGTGGCCTTTTTACGAATAGTTATATTTCTGGATCAGAGTATAACTATTTTGTATAGAATATTGCCAATGAATTAACACGTATCCATGTATATAGTCCAGGGTTGATTGTGTGAATATTATTTGAGTGACACCAAATTAATAAACCGATATGGGGGCACAATCGCAATGAAAATGCTACACAGTTCCAGGTTAATCATGCTCAATCATCCATGATAATTATGACTGATAAGAAGCCATTTTGCATTATTCTTGTATAACTTTATTAAGACATGCAAATTATAAAAAGCAAGCATATTTTCATATGTCAAATCTTTCGGCAAAGTAAATGATATAAACCGGGCGCAGAAAGATTTTATTTCATAAAGGTACTAAATTTTATGTCGCAATATCGGAACAAGCATCCGTTAGACGTCGAACGACGTCGAAAAGGTGTTACCACTGGGTTCTTTATGGTTTTCCGGACGACCTCATATACGGAAGTAGGAATAAATTACTTATGCGACGTCGCGACAGAGTCAGACACAAGAAGCTTATGATATCTTATCTAAAAATAAACTATTTTGGACAAGGTCCTTAACATTTCTTTAGAAAAATATTTCGTCTTAAAACACTTGCAGATATAAACATTTCAGACTCATCCTTTGTTATACTAAATTGCGTTATTTAAAAATACTTCGCAATTTCGTCTTATCAAATCATGCATTGAAAGGCAGTTGAATGACTGTACCTTTTAAGTGTCTGCTTATTCATGCGATATCTAAAGTAGAATAAAAACATGAAATCTATGTGTCAAACCTCTGGTTTGTCATTAAGAACTTGCTTGAACTATACAGGCCTGTCTTAAGAAACCTGTCACAGCAAAATAATGATTATTCAAACAACTATGCACCTTTAACTGTAACTGGTCATATGGGTGTATGCGTTTTATACAATATAATAAAGCAAAATGAACTCTTTTTTTTTGCAAATTCATAAATTCAGATATTCAGGTTTTGCTAAAGCTAATACATGTATTTGAATCTTTTGCCTCATAAGACTGCACCCTTAAGCGGTCCAGCTTTCAAAGAATATATGTTATATACCATATATAACCCCTGAATATTCGTGTCGAAGATGTAGGTACGCTTCATTTTCGCTTTGCCATCGCAATTAAAACGCATGAACGCACAGATAAAATACATCGAAAACGGGGAAATGAACTCAATACAGTATGGTCACATCCTTAATTTTCGCATGACCTGCTCCACTAAATATTAAACCAAAATACTTTTAAATTACGTTTAATGTTTGCTGGAATGCCGTCACAAAGATAACCACAAGCCATCACACACCTCTACCTTTCCCCCTTATATAATATCAAAACCTTTAATTTTAATCTTGAATACTATTAATTATATTTTAGTTTTTAAAACTTCACGAGCAATAGAACGATTTCGTGATCGGCTTTGTGATTGATATTTTTGGGCAAAAAATATTGGAATTGGACAAATGATTAAGACGTTTTTTTGTGTGGGTGTAAATTCGTGTCCACATCTTGCGACCATAAGCACATAACATATATTACTGTAGATTTGAAATCTTAGCGCACGGAAAACCAGTTATATCTTTTAACTTATCGAAACAAGAAAATTCAAAATTGCACTATTTTATGCAGTTTCTTGCTTAGCAATTAACTACATTTGCATAGTTGATATATTATTTTTGAAAATAGGTGTATACCCTACTTTCACGTCCGGAATTTTCTAAGTCCAGCCAAACCTGTGGAACATCCCTTATATTCATAAGGTCATGTGCAGGGGTTAATTTGAATTTGCATATATTTTGACCTGAATCAGAGTCGGTAATAGCTCACAAATGTCAAAGATCTAAACCCCAAACAATGACCAGGGCGCTATTTTAAGGTCCGGTCATTAATAATACTTTTTTTTCGAAAAAAGCTATAGCTATATACCATTTTAAAATGTTGCTTTATTATAAGAGCTCAGACGTCTAAAATGCTGCTGGAGGATAAACATCGAGTGTGTCTATGTCTGATTACACTATGTTATTAACCTCATACATTTCTGGAATATAATTTCATACTGGGCATAGATTCTATTAACTCGGTCTGCATTTAATTCATTATTGCAAGATCTTCTCAGCTGAATGAGAAAATCAGTGCGAATAAAATGCTCATGTTATTGAGAAACTCATCTTTTTTTCGAATAAAAGGCCTCGTTTCTTTAGCGTTTAGATGTTTCTATAGCGGACTGGGCATCGCGGGTCCGTCACGTTCTATAAATAGAAACGAAAATGAAACATCTTGAAGGAATAGTGGATATAGAACCCATTACGTTTACTTTAAGTGACTCTGATCGTTCCGAGGATGAGACGTCGTGTGAGGAGAACGATTGTTAGAATCTATATGAAGTAACGTTAATGCGTTGATTTTTGTCGTATACATTATTTACATGATATTGTGCCACTATTCTATAATACAACTCAGACAATGTTTATAAATGTTTGGCATGTATGCTTAACACATTCTTCCTTTTAAATATTGAGGGCGTGTTTTTGTTGATCATGTAAGAAGGCTACTCCAGAATAAAAGGTGAAACTCTGTCATTTTTCTTGTGTTTGGTTTTTGTCATTGTTTGTGCGCTAAGCTCTCAAAACTATAATAGTCATGATTACAATGTCGCAGTGAAACGTTTATTATAAATGTAGGGTGCTTGCTAAATACATTGGCTGTTTAGACCTGTTTAAATTGTATTAAGTCTGCAATCATGCCAATGGGAATATCTCTGGATGTTTTGGATACATACATATACTTTTAATTATGTTTTTTTTGTTTAAGTTATCCGAGGTCAACATATCAAATGATGAAGAATCCAATGGCTTTGACTAAGCAGGTTTTTGCATGCATCCCTTCTATTAATGGCTTATAGTGCGGCCTGCACTTTTTGATATTTGATCGGCGAGACATATGCACGAAAATGCGTTCAGCGTATTTGATGCGATAATTATTTTCGATCTACAATGATTTCTTTTGATAAGATGCAGAATTATAAATTGCATATATGTTCTACAATAAAATATAAATTATCTGTAATACAAAGGTGCTTGACGTTGACCAAGAATGAACACCTGTGTATATTTTAAGATATTCGAATTATTAATAGCTTTTTCACATAAATTACAACCCGATTGCGAATAAGAAAATATTTATAAATGCCTTGTGTAAACCAATCACAAAAGAATGAAAACTAAATAAGTAAAATATCTACAATATCAAAAAATATAGCTGGCTAAGTTGTTATCTCAATTTCAGTTAAAATTGAATATAAAAGATATAATTGAAAATGTATATTAGTTGATAATTATATATTTCGAATTTTTTCGTCACATATAAATCCGTGTATATTATGATATATTTGTTACATATCTATGTTTACATAATGATGCAATAAACAACAATTGTATCATTTTACTATGTATCAGACTGTACATGTACCTTACGACCACTTACCTTTGCACTTTTTCCGTCTTTCGGATCAGTAATCGCCTTAATCCCGGCGCGCACTCGATTCCGCACTCCGCGGACAGTTCCGCGCGCACTCACGATTTTTAATTCCTGCAACGAATCTGGATTTCGAACGTCTTTCATTCCGGAGAAGAACGGATGTTCCTCGTTCTCACTCGATCCCCCGCCACCGCCGTGTAAACTATGTGTCGACGAGGTCGGTGTTAAGTCCACATTTTCGTTTATGTAGAATTTCTCCACCGACGCGAAACTATCCGATTCCGAGCTACAAATACTGATGTCATCCAGTTGATGGGGATGTCCCCCGTTTGGGAATACGTATTTTGGGGACATCATTGGAGAACTGTGGAAACTATCCGTTGTCGAGGGTGTACTTAGCCCGCTCGTCGTTGCTACGCCATTTGGATAACCATGGTTACGTCCGTATCCGTTCATATCACCATTGGTTACCGCACCACTTCCACAGTGATGTCCATTAGCACCAGCTTTGACCATAACGGGTATTGAATCCATTTTGACACCACGCCTAGGAAACGTACCCGAGGCACCGACGTTTAAATTATTATTATTGGAATATCCACCACTACCATGCATAGGCTCGAAAGCGTACTGGTAAGAGCCACTTTGCAAACTGAAAGAACCTCTCTTAACAGTTCCCCCTGTCGTCGAAGAGGCAGCACTGCTGGTATTACGACTATTCTGAACACCAGCACTGTGTGAATGATTACTTCGTGACTTTTGTGAAGGAGGCGATTGTGGTTTGACTTTAGCTGTGGCATGCGATCGTCCGTCGTTTAAAGACGGGGGCGATGTCGTGTGGCACTCTGATTGAGAGCTTTGTTGCGCTGTTGTGGCACTCTGCACGACGACACTACCACCCTTGTGTGGCACTCTCTGTGGCGATCGCTGATGTATGGCATCCGTTAAGGGACGCATGGTGATATTTGTTATGAGACACAACAATATAAAAGCAACCCCCTCTCCTCCGATTCCCTACTTTGCGTCTAATTTACACCTGCGTTGCTGCATATAGTTACTTACATGTATGCAGCAATTTTTATTTGCCCCACTTTGTTTTGTTTTATGTGCAGCTCCGTTATTCCATCTCCGAACCCAAACCCCCGTTATTGCGGCAATCAATAACGAGCTATGTTTATCGCGCTTAATGCTATAATAAAAGGCTGTATAAAATGTTGATAATGATGATATCCCTGGCGCTTTGATGCGGAATCCTATTATTGTCAATGTAATGTCACTAAGCAAAAGCTTTTATCGTTTTCCCCTCCTACGATAAACGTTGCTTACCACGGGGTTTCTAATTTACAAATAATATCCAGCTACCTTTGTTAATTATACTCGCATATATGACAATGACACATTTCACATGAACAAGACTCAACAACTCACGACTGTAATTGTCCAACGTGTAAATGTGTTGTTCAATTGCATATGAAATAGAGTAATAAACGTATGTGACATATGTTTTGGAGAACGCCCTACGATATTGTCACAACTACTAATGAGACTGTTTATTTTCGCCGTCATATATATGTATCAGTTTGTATGTCGACTTACTCTCGAGTATTGCGTACAATACACAATCATACAAAAGTGTGCGTTCACTTGAAAACACGCCAAATAAAGTCAGTCGCTATAAAAAAAATAGACTGGATGAATGTCAATCAAGTGAATGAAAACTCCCAACTGATAATGATTTATGATTGGTGAGAAATCTATTTCAAGTAGATCAAAACGATCTCTGGATATACCCGATTCTCTATCCAGATAAAACTTATTATTCACAATTCACTGAACAGCGTTCCTTTAGTCTAAATATATTTATTTTGCGATACAAGTATGCGTTTTGCAGCAATGAAATATATCCAGTCTCACAGAATAGTTATATAAGATTAATAATCGCCCCTTCGTTCCATAGACTATAAGATCAATAAACCGTTTTTGCCGTCCCAAACTCAGGGGTGCAAACTACTGCAATTTGTTGAGTAGCTGGGTGCTTAACCTTGGCCCCTTTGTTGATAAAAACCATTCGCGTTTAACTTGCGTAATTTGCCGAAACCCGTTTATTATTATTTTTACTGTAAGAAGACTGAATGATATCGTCGCCCAACTATTCGCCCACTAAGTCTGCACCCAGGTCTTAATTTGATTCATTTGTATTTTGAAAACTATCTTTTAGGAGCGACGGAATGACAACAGTTGTGACGATTCTAAGAACTTGATAAAACGGTTAAAACGCTATTCATAATCCTTCACTAAATTGCTTAATATCACTTAAGTGCCCTTGAAATAGTTGCATTTATGTCTGATTTCAGCTTTTAAGATATAGGGTAAGATATGTAAGTTCAATAAGAGAAATGTAAAGACTCAGTTCTTTTGAACCGATTTTCTGTCAGAGTCATAACTTAGATGTGCTCTTATTAATTATAGGTCTATGTGCATTTTTATTGCTTTAATGGGAGTCCAACAAAGTTAATCTTTCTATCAACATTCATATAGGATTGATTACATGCTTTCAACACATATCAATACGCCCTTCATAAACAGACGCAGCTTGATACCCGCATATCTATTACTCACATTTTCCATATAAATGTTGAGTAATGTAAAACAAATTCTCTCAAAATATGTCTTATTACTATAGCTTTCACTGCAAATTAGGTCATGAAAACCATGGGTAATCGTATTTATGTTAAAATCCTATATTTGCATCGCAAAGACAAAACAAATGAAAATAAAATTCTCCATAAGACGTGATTTTATCATATTAAATTACATTTACTGAAGAGTAGCTTGAAAGTTTTATATCACTTAAAATAAAGTATCGTTAATTTTGAAAATTGCTCCTTTTGGGTAACAGAGAAAACTATATAAATTCATCAGATCAGATTTATTTTTTCATTTTGTAAAATTACGAAACACACACGATAACAATTACATAATGCAACATTGAAAATTGTATAATTTATCTAAAGGATTTAAAAGGAGCACATATAATGAAGATGATATTTGATGCGAAACAAGCATTTGTAAGAAATATAATACGAAATATCGATAACAAATTAATGAAAAATTAAAAAACACTTCGAAACAAAATTGGAGACTAAAGGATCGAGTTTATGATAACAGGAAAGAATATCTTAACAAAGGTGGAATAACATTATTATCCCAAGCAAAAATGACTATATAAGTAAAACCCATTGCAACTAATCATTATGTAAAATGCATTTTATAGTGACGTAAACAAGTTGACAGGTGACATATATACGCAGTTTTATTATATTTGTTTATCGGGATCGGTGAATAATTTTTCAAGATATGCTCTTGACTGATAAGCGAAATATGGCTTCATTCCTTATCTATGACCTTGATTCATAAATTGGCTACTTGGGCGACTGATCGAATATGCACATGTATATGCAAATATTCACATTTTTTTCCAATTTTTATTTTAAAAATATGATGATTTTCTTTTCAAAATCGAACATATGATGATACCTAGGAAACTATGAATATTTTTTTAAACTTTGATTGATAGAATCAACATATAAATTAACAACAACGAATCAAACACAGTTTGTGCGTAGAATTGAAATATAGAGTAATGTTAAAAAACATGTTTTGCTCTATCATGACGATTAACAATTTACTTCAATCAAATATACAACCACGACTAAAAAATATATACATGTATATTACGTGAAATGACCACAACCCCTAATTCAATACTGATTTAACATAAATCAAAGAAGCATGCGTAGTGTATATCTTTGATCAATATAATACAAAGTCTTAGAGACTATATAATCAAAATTTAATATATATTCCTCATTGAACTGACCATCTAAACCTTTCTAACCTTATAGAATACATATGACCAATGGGAGTGGGGAGTGTAATATAATAAGCATGGAATGTTATAGCAAATAGAATTCTGAAACTTAACATATAACATGGCTGCCAATATATTCATAGCCGGTACGTACATATTTAGCTTTATTAACCACGTCCCAACCCCTGAATATTTGGATTTGGACACAAAACAAATTGAAATATATTTATGACTATAAACAAATACCGGTAAATAAATGTAATTGCATCAAACATATACCGCATATTTATCCTACATTGCATGAATAAATATAAGTGTAACACAATTCTAGGCATGACATAATGAAAACAACATAAACATGACTCAAATTCAATATAACAACATGTAGTCATCTAACCGGTCTGAAGAATTACACACATTGGGCTACTGGATCACAACTTATTTGTATACCTATAATATATTGTATATACGAAAGTGCAACAAAAACCTAAATATAATCTTACAATAAATATAACTCGGAAATACAATAACAACATTAACCGGTTTACACAATCATAAAAATTGAAATGAAATGTTTTCATATTTCTGAACACATTTTGAACGACTATGCAGATCAAATATTGGTCCCGTATTTAATCACATGGATACATATTCTAAGGAAGACATTCAATTTCATGCATTTGAGTGTTAACCACATAAAACCCTCAGGAGCATATTTAGAGAGGGTGCGGGCGGCGCACACCGTTTGCTGTTTCATAGGACCCTTCATAAATGTAAAATGTAATAGCAACCTAAAAATATATAATGGACCAAAACACAAACATGTCTAAACGATAATCATCATATGCTTGACAATAAACGCTCAGTATAGGATACGAGGTCAGTCCATTAATCAAAATATTGTACAATTCAAGGGCGCAGCCGAGGCATCAGTACAATGTTTCAATTAATGGACTTGACCGAGTACTTTAGCCAACCCAGTTTACTGTACATTATTAAAATAACGGATATTGAATACATAAGGACTGTAAACTTAAACAAGTTAAATGCCTCAATGAACGAATGTCTTCAATTACAAAAAGAAAAGTGGCACCTGCTTTTCATCACACATGTGCATGTATATTAAAGGTGTATATATTGTATTTATACATTGTGCTTATTTAAAACATATAAAATAATAGTGCTGAAGAGCGATAGAAAAAATATCAAAAATTAGAGATTCTTATTTCAGACGGAGATGAAATAATATAGAAAGAACAATAAATAAATGAGAAGCAATACAATATCGATGGATTTAACAACGAGTTTCCATTCAAAAATCGTTTTATGTTTACGTAGAAACAATGGACTATTAACAAGTTATAATTGCGTAGAAGCCAAAACATGCTGTATCTAAAGATACAGAAGGCAAAGATTGAATGTAAGATACAAAACAAACTTTGCATATATGGAAGCCAATACAAATAGGAAGCGAGCTCAAAAATGTATATTACATGTAATTCAAAATAATAATAAGAAAGTAATGCGTAGCCTTAAACAATGACCTATTAATGGTTATCTTTTACCGACCGGAAAAATAATTGTTTTAATCATACTGATCTATTAATTTCCTTTGTAAAGGGGAACAATATCACAGTTCACTTTTCCCTGTATATATAATAATCATATGTTTATGTAAATACAAATTTATTTTTTCTTTAAAGATGCCCTTGGTTTGATAAAGGGATTGACAAAATTAATGTGCCCTTTCCCCGTACCACCGAAACTCTCCATATATGTTCGAATTCTGTCGTTAATGTCGTTGATTACGAAACAACCAGTAACCCATTCCCTAGCCCTCAATGTTAGTCTTTATACTTATACACAGCTATTATGAATGAATTTTCTCGAACAACCTAAACGCCCTTCCCTGACCTTCTTTTTTAAAGTAATCCCTTTACATATATATAATTTTAAAATGTTTCCCCTCACAGATCTTGACTAGCATCCACTCTCCGAACACGTCGCTAGGGACGGTATAAGCTTTGCCGACGGATACGCTTTGACGCACGTGTTTTCAAACATGACGTAACCATGGGAACATGCGCAACCTGAATCGCCGCTGCTCAGATGGTGGCATTTCGAATGCTCGGGACAACCGTTGAGGTTTAGTAGGCAGTAGTTCATATCTGAAAAAAAAAACGGTTTTATTCATTTCATTACTTTGTGATATTTCAAATAAATGATTTCTTAAATCGATTTTTATATGCTATTTATAATCCTGGATGGGTGAAAGTAGATTACCGCACGTAGAAACTGGCAAATTGATAACAAAATATTAAAGAGTTCTTACCCGCAAAATGATTATCATTAATAAACAAGATATTATTGTTGATGTTTGGGTGTTCTCGTATTTATGAATTATGCGCATCTCAAAATACGGTTCATGTATATGCCCATGATTTTGAAGGGTTTACTTTACCCTATCCAGTTTAGTCATGAGATTCCAGTACGAAAATATATAAACTTTTTTTACCATATACGAATAGTGATTCGGATTTATCCACGTTCATCCACTTCTCGGGAGAATCAATCGTCTTCTTTAATTTACCGCTTGCGGTGAAACCTATGACAAAATAAGCATGAATACATTGATGCATGTTGTGCAACAATCGGTTTAGAATATATATAGCGGTACGTAATGTCATGGTTTATTATGGTTTTCTACGACTCATAATCATTAAAGGAAATTTGGAGTCTTACCAGCGAATACGGATGTCATTGTTTCACTGTATAAATGTTTTTAACGTTTCAATATAGGGTCTACGAATTAAAATACACTCGATGTCAATTCTCTCACACTATAATCAAAGTTTTTTTTTTAATAAAATCAGTCAACTTTAAGTAAAATGTGAAAGAACATCTTGTAACTTAACCCCGTAGACTATTATGCACTCTTTAGAATTATATTTGAATAGTTTTATGTTTTTCATTGTCTCAATGTACAATGTAAACATTCAAGTTAATAATTTTTCACCAGATCTTTTGTTGCAACTTTTAAATTCATTTGCCTTTATCAATGGCCATCGATTCTTACCAATGCAAATGGGCTGTGAAGCGCATATTTCTTTCAATTCCTTGATGCTCGGTTTACCCGTAACAACCATATAGTCACCCTCTCTCGAATCTTTACCCTGTATCAAAAAAAAGACCAACAACTTTATTTTAAAATAATTAGCAACTATCGTCAAAATCAAACCATAGATATTTTCTAGACCATGCAGTTTCTTTAAAAGCAAAACTTTCAACAACAGGGCAAATACCTTTAGAAATATTAATGTGAGTGCGAATGGAATCGATTTTGTTTCATGTTGAGTAGATTGGAAAATTTTGAATGCTACGTTATCAAGTGCTATCATTTTACACATAAAGTAAAATCATAAATAGGAAGGGAATACAACTGACCTTGTATTGCACCCAAGCAGGACTAATCTTCATCTCCGTTGCGTTGTAAACATGGTGGTACATCCGCCAATTGTCACCTTCGATCTCTTTTGTTGATACGGATCCGTATATTGGTAGACATTGAATGCCGTCACCGGAGTAATGGTCGTGGCATTCACAACGATAGAGATCTGGAGAAATGGAAATACAATGTACAATGTATTATTCAATAGGCTACAGTTTTATGTGTACTCAATGCCTTCCAAATTCGATCGAGATTATGATGAGCTTACAACGAATTGCCCCACAACAAATATATAATACAGTAAGCAGGGGTGCACCTTAACCCAAAATCGACGGTCGGGCAAGCGCGACCGTCATCCAAAACAACACTCGCGCTGGTAAAGTGACATTCGCGCGCGATATCCAACTTGAACATAACTTACCTTAAATGCGAGCGCCGAAGGCGCGAGCGCATTTTTTTAGGTGTTTGAGAATAAATGTATTTTGTACAATGTGTATATCAATCAAATTCACATTAGCGCGAGTGTCGTCTCAAACGACACTCGCG
Source organism: Hydroides elegans (assembly GCA_001703475.1). Lineage (NCBI taxonomy): Eukaryota > Metazoa > Annelida > Polychaeta > Sabellida > Serpulidae > Hydroides > Hydroides elegans. The sequence goes on from LQRL01184467.1 coordinate 21,435, forward strand.
CGGACGAAACGACGGTCGCATATGCGACCGTGCGACCGCTAAGGTGCACCCCTGCAGTAAGCCTTACAAATCCTCAAAGAACAATATGTTTTAGAAGGTCGAAGTAAAAGCCTATACAAGCGTAATATGAAATGCAGAGTTTCCTTCGACTTTACAATCCATTTTAACCTAAAGAAGTTTAATTGACTTCATTACTCATATGCATAGCAATAACCCCACCAATGATTCCATTTTAAACATATCTTACCTTGTTCATCCGATATACACGTCGCATGTTCATGACACACATGCCCCCTTTCCCTGCATACATCCCGATATCTTACAAACGTTGTCTCCTTTTCTTTTTGAATCCATTTTGATCGGGGCGAAATGGCCGCTTTGATTGTGCCCGAAAGCGTAAAGGCAACGCAGGTTGGTGTCTGGTCACATTGAGTCTGTAAGGCCTGTGAAGCGAAAGAATGTGAGGTGATGTATTCAATATTGAGTAAGACGATGTCACGCACATGTTAAATTTTGAATATTCAATAAACCACATTCCGTTTTTAAACGGGTTGGAATTATCGAAAAATTATCACTTTGTTAGCCAACATGTTTTTTTTTTATCTTGTATAGGTTGTCTCGTGTAAAAGTTAAAAATACCCGAATAAAGCTCTGAAGTCTCTACTCGAATCTTATGTCGCAATTTATATGAATCAAGCTTATTTTGCTTTTCATGTCACGTCTTTGAGTCCAATTCTTAAAATGAAATTGATATAAGTTCAATAACTCATAACTATAAATACTTTCGAACGCATAATAAACATCAAACATAATCCGCGACCTTAAGATTGAATCCAAAATACCTGAACATTTCCTCTGAGTTCGTGCAATGTTCCAATGTCATGTTCTGGCGACACGGATTCTCCCTCATATTGAGTATACGGTTTTATCGGTTTGGCACTTGTGGCATACCTACATGTAAAGGGCAGAGAATTAGTGATTATGTTAGGCACATTAGCAATGTAGGCCTACTCTATTCATAGAAATGATGTAATATTAAATTTGTATGCAGTATTTAAAGTAAATTTATAAATGTATATATTGGTTTAATATATATGGATTATTCCCGAACGTAATGTATTAATAAAAAACTTCTTCATAATTTGGAATCCGTAATTGCGCTTCAAAATAAGCCAAAAAGCATAACTAGCCTATTGCCTTGCAATGATTGCTTGGAAACAATGTATTCTTTAGAAGAAGTATTTCATTAGTGAATGTAATTATATTTTCTTAGCTTACCCATCAGTCTCACGACTATAGCGTCCTAATATTCTGTCCTTTTCTCTTTCCATGTTTTCGTTTTGGTAAGCTTTCCATCTTTGAAGGTTCTCCTCCGTTAGTCTTGTCAAGAAAAAAAAAGTTATGGGATTAAATAACAAAACAAAAGAGTTTCGGATTAATTGAAAAATCGATAATGTTAATTGAGTATTCATCAATATTCACTCGAACAGCTAATATTCTGTGTGTTTCAATATCTAGATGTAGGCTATTTAATGTAACCCAAATTAAGAAAATATATAGAATTAATCAATTTTAGAAAGGAACGGGTATGTCCTTACCCGATGAACCACTGAACAGATGGAGATACATCTTCACTATTTTCTGCTGCTCTCATCTCACGATACGGCTTGAACCATTTCACAAAAGCGCGCAGTCCTAAATGAAAGAATTGATAAACAATTAAAGTGGTAAAACTGGAATATCGATTTCAAATTAATATATAAACCAGTTGTCAACACTACCAACATTGCACAATCCTATGCTGTTATAGACGTACATACATCGGTTTTCTTTTACCAAATCTCAAAATAATATTTGTGAAAAAGAAAAAAGCCGGAATCCGAGGATCGCTCTAAATTTCTGTGAAGGAATCCTCAGATGACTTCGCAAGTATCCCATGTCAAAGCTGTACGGAACATGGAAAGACACGGTCATCTTTGCAAACATTCATTGCAATATTATTATTGACCATAACATGCTTATTGACTGACCTAGAGTAAGGTTGGTTTGCGGTTTGAAGCCGAGAAGTTCAGTCGATGTGCGAATGTCAGCCCATGTTCTCAAAATCTCTGTCGGTGGTAGTGGCAGTTTTTGCTGATAAAATATAAAATATAACACACATGCTAATATTAATATAAACATAAAAATTTAACAAGACATTCGTAGATTGCGTATACCCCGCATACTGCATTGAAACGTCAGAATGTCTTTCTTTTTCGAAGGCTTGAACACTTTCTTGAAAATTAAGAACTATTATTGCCTAGACAAGCCTTATGAGTCTCTGAAATGCATTTTTCATAACATACGCCTAAACTACAGATTATAATTATTAACATTCGTTTCTATGATATTAATACCGCCCTCATTTAATTCTTAATTTGTAAGCTGGCTATTTAAAAATAACATAATTCTTCCTTGATTTTATTTTTTATCATAAATTTGAAGCATATAATATCTTAGGTACTAACGACTTTTCCCCTGACTTCCAGCTCCTCCTGCAGGATTTCTATCATTTCGGGCACAGAAACAGGATCACCAAATCCCAGATTGAAGCGTTCTCCACACTTTGTTGGTTCGTATTTTAACGCAGCTTTTATGCCGGAAACGACGTCATCGATATACGTGAAGTCACGGCCCAGTGGTTGGTCATCGCTATTAAGGAACATGATTTTTTTAACGATATAAATTGGTTTGAAACGACTTTGGAACATATCTTACTCTATTCATCTTTTGTTTTTGTTCTTCATTCTAGTTGAGATAATGTATTAAGAGAAAGTGACAAAACCTTCAAAACTATAAACATAATAAATATAGGACCTTTTTATTATCTGCATTCTCTCTTTTCGTTTACGAAAATATGCAGATATTGCAATCGACCAAAAAAAAAATCAATTTGTTCCCGTGCATCATAACACACCATCATATATAAACATTAATATAAAAGGGCTATCGATAGTAAAACATAGGATATTTTGATAACAATGTGATAAATGGCATAGACGATATTTTATTTTTAAGAGACCCACCCTAAATCAAAATGTCAATTTTCTTCGCCTTGCTGAAACCACTGAGCGGAATCCCTGGTCCCTAATTGGCTCATTTAAAAGGGTGTGTCAATTATCCTGCACACGTCATTGACGTCATCAATCAAGGCTCGCTATATAGAAACACTGTGACACATAATCGATTCTCGACGTATCCAGTACCTACATGTAACTTCATGTTGGAGCCAATTATTGTAACTTTATGCATAGAGCTTAAATTAGCTCTCTGCTTTATGTTTTAATCAAATATGATATTTTTATTGTGACTCAATTATTAAGCTATAACAAGTAGATCAGTGAAACTGATTAAGTCCTCCGCTACTTCAACAACAGTTGAAAATTGAAAAAAAAATGGAAATCAAATTAGATGATCAACAAAAATCTATCGACGTATTACTCAAAACGTCGTTCTCACAACGTCGTTCTCACAACGTCTCTCTCACAACGTCTTTCTCACAACGTATTTCCCACAATGTATTCTCACAACGTTTTCCTTACATAATCGTCGTCCTCAAAAACATCACGATATATGATTAATGTGCAAAGTCCCCAAAATTACTATTTTTCACAGTATCGCAAAATATCAAATTTTTCAAAAATAATACGCCTAAGCACAGCTCCAATATATGTTCTTTCCATGTGCCAAAGGAAAACAAAATCCATCGGGGGATAAGCGAGCACTCGTCCGTGCAAACTACCATCAATAATCACGCTAAGTCCCCAAAATCACCATTTTTCAAAAAATCGCCAAAATTTCCATATTTTGAGATTTTTCAAAAATAATACACCTAAGCACAGCTCCAATTTATGTTCTTTCCGTGTGCCAAAAGAGAACAAAATCCATCGAGGGATAAGCGAGCACTCGTCCATACAAACTACCATAATAATCACGCTAAGACCCCAAAATCACCATTTTTAAAAAAATCGCCAAAATTTTTATTTTTGAGATTTTTCAAAAATAATACGCCTAAGCACAGCTCCAATATATGTTCTTTCCATGTGCCAAAGGAAAACAAAATCCATCGAGGGATAAGCGAGCACTCGTCCGTACAAAGTAGTGCACCAAGATGTCGACAGACGGACAGACGGACAGACGGACATGGTTCATTGGAGGACTAACAAAGTAGCTATGTATATTTTGCCTACATATTGACCTTTTCCTAGAACATATCAACTATTAAACATTAAATTGGATCTTATTCCATTAGATATCTAGAAAACTAATTAAAATTATGAAACATAATATTCAACTATAGGAAAGAAAAAGATTGCAGATAATTGTGCTTTTTTAGGAGCACACCATTCATCTAGTATTTTTCTTTATTTTTAAAACAAAAAATGTAATTCACCCAAAAGAACACTTCAGCCAAAACAAGTGACACTAAATATTGAAATAACATTAAAGCCTCAGCTGTACCACATTGCATATCCCATCTCAAACATGAGCATCTCTATTCCACTTAAAAATGACATAGGCGAATTCATAGACGGACATTTCGAATCTCTATATATTTACCTGACATGAAACATGGGCACCTCCCTACCACTTAAAATGGCATCGGCGAATTTATAGACGGACATATCGGGTCGACCCCACTCGCCGTACACTGTGAAGAAGCGCAGGCCAACCGACCTGCAAATGAAAGGATGGAAGGTTTTATTTAAGCACAAATGCCAAAAGCACATAAACTGAGTTTTTTTTTCTTTTTTGTTTCGACAAAAGTATATTTCTGTGTAAAACAAAGTCTCGTTTTAAAACAAGTCCTGCAGTTCCTGATTTTATTGAAGTTGCAATAATACACAGTCTCAGACTTTGGTTATATTGATATTCAAGCTTTGGTCCATATTGTTTTGATCCCTTAACTTTACTTGTCCCCGGTCTTCTGCATTGGATTTTAATCATCAGGTTAAAATGAGGAAAGCGGTTTATCATTTTTTTTCTTTAAAAAAAAAATAAAAATGGAAGTACCTGATGCCATGTGCCTCACAGTAATGCAGCCCAAGCAGCTCATCCGTTTTCTTGGTGGCCGCATACATGTTGCCGGGCTTGTCGGTTGGAGCGGATAGACGGAACGGGATTTCCGACTCCTTCCCGTAGACGCTCGAGCTCGAGGCATACACGAGTTTGATTTCCTGCAATCGTGAGTTGAAATTGTGATAACATGTTGATTTATTCACAGGACAAAATTTAGCTGTTATATTTCTACGTTAACCGATGACAGATCTACTTAAAAAAATACATTAATCAAAGTGAATTATTGCTTCATCGAACATTATTGGAAGCCCATATTTTTTAACAAATGGTACCGGATAAATGTCAAAATCGGCTCAACGGCACAGCTTTTACCGATCCCGATGTGTTCGGTTAAATTATGGTTAACCGAAGCCCCTCTTAATCTATTACATATAGATCATCTCAAACATCCATCCCCTTTACTTACCTTTGGATGATCGCGTATAGCATTCAACAATGCTAGCTGGCATTGTACATTCGCCGTAACATACGCAAGTGGGTTATCAAGTGAATAGCGCACTCCCGCCTGTGCCGCTAAGTGCACTACGTGTGTGACGTCATAATCTGTGAATAGATCGGCCAAGAACGCTTCGTTGCACACGTCTTCATTGTAGACTTCGATGCCGGATTTGTGCAGTTCGTATGCTCGGTCCTATAAACAGAAATAAGTTAATCAATAAATCAGGGGAACCAATAGTTTTATTGAGTGCACCACATTAAGTCTAGAGTACATATGATTGGACCAGTTCAATCGAAAGAGGCGGTGTTTGTTTGTAGTAAATCCTTTCGTATAGACGGCTGCAATGCTGAGACATATTTAACAGATAACAATGGAATAACAACGTCACTAAGAGCCGCTGCCGATAAATACATTTGGAAAAATTTCTAATTTCTAATATCATATGATAAGAAAATGACGATGTTATACGAAACCAACAAATGATTAGTTTCGACAAAAACACTCACTATTTTAAGCCGCACATCATAGTAGTCATTGAAGTTATCCATGGTGACCACGTTCGTCCGTTCCTCCTTGGCCAGACTCTTGGCCAAGTGGAAACCCACGAACCCGGCTCCTCCCGTCACCAGAACATGGCGCTCGGGTTGAAGCTGTTGTTGGTGAAAGGCACCTGAAAATAGAGAATTATAAGGCTAAACGAGGCTAAGCAAGGGTGCACCGAAACAGCATTGACCTCGCTGGATATCAGGAAATAGGCTTTGAATATATCAAACTTAGCCTCGTTAAACATATGAAAATAGAGAGTTATAAATAGGAACACAAACATATGATTGGTTATCAGCCATAGCAAAAATAATTGGAATGTGTTTCATTTGTTATAGGCCTACTCCTTCCGTAACATAAGCATGGCGCGCAGGGACCGTATGAGAAAACCCATCTGAGTATAAATGTATGAATGAGGATTGTTTTAGCATAGTATAGCTAATCAACCATTATTAGATCATAACGTATAATATATACATGTCTATAAATTTATGACCATGCTAGGGAAAACCAAACATGATGCCTCTCATTAACTGATGGGTTGGTTAAACTTCTAACATCAACAAGTCTTGCGATAATTTGCCCTTAATTCAACCGAAATCTAAGAGTGAGCTCGACTCACAGAACATACATGTATGAATTTGGTTAACAAGTTAATTTTTAACATTAACATGCCTTCCAATACCTTGCCCTAAATTCAACTCAAATCTAAGACTCAATTCTACTCACCAAAGTTTTGAACGGGCGACACATACAGTGCTTGTGGAAGACTGTCGAACTTGGAATTCAGCACCACAAAGGCGCATGCATAGAAAATGTTAGAAAATTGGAGGTACTCAGCCTCTAAATAACGTGTTCTTCATACTCTACTCAAATCTAAGATTTAATTATGATCTACTTACCGAATATCTAGACGATCGACACATACAGTGCCTGCGGAAGACTATGGAACTTCGAAAATCACTCCACGAATGCGTATACACAGTACAGAGGACATAGAAAATTGGAGGTACTCTAAACCTCTAAACAACGTGCCTTTTCTTATTTTCTTAAACCTTAGATTTACTTCTACTCACCGAATATCTGAACGGGCGACACATAGTGCGCCTGTGGAAGAGTATCGAACTTGGAATACAGCACCACAAATACACATGCACCGAGGAAAAAGAAAATCTTAGGTTCTCAGCCTCCTAAGCGCCTTTGAATCTTTATTCAAATCTAAGATTTAATACTACTCACCGAGTATATTACAGTTCATCACTTACTTACCGAATATTTGAACAGGCGACAAATACAGTGCTTGTGGAAGACTGTCGAACTCCGAATACAGCACCACAAATACACATGCACCGAGGACATAGAAAAATCCTAGGTTCTCAGCCTCCTAAGCGCCTTTGAATCTTTATTCAAATCTAAGATTTAATTCTACCCACCGAGTAGATTACAGTTCATCACCCACTTACCGAATATTTGAACGGGAGACACATACAGTGCTTGTGGAAGACTGTCGAACTTGGAATACAGCGCCACAAATACGCATGCGCAGAAAAGCACGAGAACGTAGAATTTCCGGAAGTAGTTGTACCGGAATCGATCGAGCGCGTACACCATGATGTTTAACAGCGGTTTGAGCATCAACCGAGCAGGAAAATAATGTCTGAAAAGAAGAATCAGAAATGAACCTAATGAAGATTTAATGCTGTAAAAAAAATTGACAGCGAGTAGAATTCTATATATTCTAGAGATTTTGTATCGGAATCGATCGAGCGCGCATACTGTGATTGTCAACAGCGGTTTCAGCATCATCCGAGCTGGATTAGAAGGTCTGTAAAATAACAAAACAGCTTAATTAACCCGTAATGAATAGACTATATATTCTAGTGATTTTGTATCGTAATCGATCGAGCGCGTACACTGTGATTTTCAACAGCGGTTTGAGCATTTCCGAGCAGGAAAATAATGTCTGAAAAAGAAAACAAAAATAAATGTGTACAGCATTATGAGTAGAAGTGGGTAAAACAATACCCAAGCTGGGTTATAATGTCTTAAGAGTTAACCCGTAACTCGACTATATGTTCTAGTGATTTTGTATCGGAATCGATCGAGGGCGTATGCCCCAATATTCCCATCAACCGAGCAGAATCATTGTGTCTAGAATAGAGAAAAAAACACAAAAATGATAAATATAGACTTATAATTAACAGTATATCTCTCATAAAATGACACAAAGCTATCTAAAATGTGTTAATCTTTGCTTTTATATTGTTGGATAGTTCATTAAATAAACACTTCTACTTGTATGGTATTGATGTGCATAGATTTAACCTATATACGATACCTTAGAATCATGCTGTGATATTTCATGCTTAATAAAGTATAAAAATATCTGCTTATATTCACTTCTAAAATAAATAGCAGTTTACTGCAGGCGTGCAAGTAAAATGTTTTGTGGTCACGTGAAGAAGACTACACCCCCTTTTGCTTAAGGATCCAATCAGGATCCAGCGTGCGCATACGCCGCTGTCTTTTAAAGCCATGTCTTGTGCTAAACGAATCACTCTCTTTTCTAACAGATATCTACAACTTTTATCTGTTGTTTCTTGATAAAAAATGGTTTATTCATGCGAATGTAATTGCAATGGTTATTTAATATATTCGCTCATTTCATCATTTATTCTATTCAATACTTTATTTGCGGATAAAATTAAAGTGTTTTATTTGCGCGAGTCATCAACCGTTCGGTTCACAGCTGATACTATATACAGGAATACACATACAACTTCTTCAACGCTTCGACTCATCGATGTTCCCGTCGTCAGGACCAATAAGCTGTTATTATGGATTTATTTTGAGGCAAGTCGCTTTTCTTTTGCCGTGCATTTATGACTGTTTCAGCATATTTATTACTATTTCAGGTTGCCTTTTAATAATATACAGTATTTTTTTTATTATTCCTTGCACAACAATTTTAGTAATCATAGCGCATTGCTATTTAATTTAGTTCGCTCATCTATTATATATCGAGCTTTTCTCTGTAATTATTTGATGCGAACTATAGTATATATATTTTATATGCGCTAATTTTTTTTCATATTTATTCTTATATAATGTTCTAATGTGTTTTGTGCTTTGTGCTGGGATAATAACTCAAGTCACATTCTCAATTATTTTGTGTATATATCATTGATATATATAGTAACATTTTGAGAATTTGTTTGGCTTTGATAGTTCATTTTATTTCCCAGCCATTCTTTTCTTAATACGCTCATCAATTCTCGACTGGGTTAAAATTTATTATATGTCATTGCTGTTTTTATAAATCCCTGCGTTTTAATAAATGCATTGATGGATTTTTTATTTAATTATACAGCACTATTATATTCTATTTGCGGTTGTAGAATGTAGTGTAGAAAGTAGAATTGCGCATTTAGAATTATCATTATTATATGGCATTGCTGCTTTTATAAATCCCTGCGTTTTAATAAATGCATTGATGGATTTTTTATTATATTAAACAGCACTATTATATACTATTTGCGGTTGTAGAATGTAGTGTAGAAAGTAGAATTGCGCATTTAGAATTATCATAACCCATGTCAATATGCTTTTACATATTTCCAATATTATTATAATGGTGTATTATTAACGTGTTTATTTTATATAGCTTTTTTTGATTCAGTATAATTAAGTATACAATAATTTGTTGCATTTCAAATTAACTTATTTATATTGCCATTACAAATATTTTGTGCAATTTTTACTATATCATGTATATGCTTATACGTATTTTTATGTACAATACGGTACATAATCATTCAATAATTATTGCAATAATTGCAAAAACACGTTACGTATATTTTTTCCACGTATCTGCCAAAATATTTTTTTGGTTTATTTGGAATATACTGCTGTGTGTAATAATTCGTTTTAGAATGCCTGGAAAGCGAAAAACATCAACACAGCGGGATTCTGCTAAGGCGCCTAAAAAGAACCGTGGGGCGGCGACCACTGATGCCGATAAAAGAGACATCGTCGCACAGGTGGTCAACGAGCTACAACCATTCATTGAGGATACTATCAAGTCGTCCCTCGCCAACATCGGGTCAAATCAAACAAAAAACTGCACCCCGGCCAATGAAGATGACGATTTGGAAGTGATATTCAACACAGAAAACAAAAAGATCGTGCACAAGACTGACAGCATCCTTGACATCATAGGAAGGAACCAGATACGGCTCATTTATTCACACACGTTGAAAAGCGCCTTCTTATCTTCAAAGATGAGCTGTCGTTAAAATATCATCACTCTGACATCTTGACACCAGCTATGCAACCGTGCATCC
>LQRL01184478.1:0-17875 GCA_001703475.1 Hydroides elegans
CTCTCTCTCTCTCTCTCTCTCTCTCTCTCTCACTCTTTTTTCTCCTCTCTGTCCCGTTTTATTACGTTTTGAAACCATATCTCTTCTCAGGCAGGCGAACTTCTAATAAAAGCGAACGCCCCTCCCCCGTTAAGCCACTAAATTTTATACCGAAAAAATGCATTGTCGTCGAAACCAACCAGGCCGGCCCAACCTGTTCGGCACTTATATACTCTTTACTGGCGCAACCGGCTCAGCATTATCTGGATACGTCAATTTTATGTTTGTTTTCTGGTTATGGAGTTGCTTCCTCTTCCACAAAATCACAAAATAATATGTCAATTCAAAACCACACACTCACCATTTATCGCCACTCCCTCCTCGCCCTCCAGCAGCTCCTTATGCTCTGCAAGCAGGGTGGCAATCAACTTGTCCCTGGCGGCCGCGTGTTGTGCCAGGGCCGTCTCGCTGTCGTCACTGATGACGTCAGCATATGCGTCCTTCTCGTCAGCCTTCGCTTCTCGCTTTACCCGCACGGTGGCGCTCGACATGTGCGGACCATAGTGGCCGGCCCAGTACTTGTCGTCTTTGCCTAAGGGATAATAATCATAATCATATAGCTGTAAAAGCAGTTTAGTATTTGAATATGATAGCCGTATCAACATTTCTAGAAATTTAACCAATATTGCAGTTTTGCAAAGTGTTGACAAATTAGCAAAAGCATTAAGGTATGTCCTCTTTGATAAAAATATGATGCATCACAAGCTTTGGTTGAATTCGGTGTTTATTTGGTTAATTTCTTATGATATAAACACAAAATAACGTAATATCCAAGAATAAATGTGTTACTTACCAAAGGACTCAAGACTAACACGACGCACGCCCGGGCCGTAGTTGGTGAAGGTGGTTCCCTCTTGCGTCCACTTTTGGTCACGATATAGGTTCGGTGATTGACCAGGGGCATACTCGGCAATCATCTATGTAAAAGCGAATTGCAAATGGAGTTTGTAACATATGGATATAGAAAGAGTATTGATAAAACTGCTTATTAAATATTAACGCAGTAAATGAATTATTACATTCGATCAACAGTATGAAGTAACATTTCACACACAGATAAACACAAAAATCCATATTTATAGAATCGCTTCACAAATAAACAGGTTTTATCTATAACTAAGTTTATATACCTCACCATCCTGACCAAGCAGCTTGGCGGTGAACTTGTAGTATCCGCCTCCGCATACGCCCTCTTTGTACCACTCAAACACCTGCAATAACATACAAAATAACATGCGGGTTGTCAAAAAGGTTTATGTTAGTAATTTACTAAGTACACACAAAAAGGACACAGATATATATAAAATATCTAATAAAAATTAGATTAACTAATGTTTATTATTTAAAGATAGTGGACAGGGTGTGAACAGTTGGGAGGGCTTTACCAGAAGGATCGATGTCAATATTCATAGGATCTCCTAACCCACTTATATTGATTGCTGTCGAGAACGTTTGTTGAATTTTAAAGGTTATAACGAGACCCAGGCTAAGTAATTGGTGATTAGAGCCATTCAACCACTCACATTGATTGCTGGCGCAGTGTCGAGATATTCCTCAGAGAAGTGCTCGGTGAGCAGCACCTCCTGGTACTTGGTGCAGTTCATGTGAGCTGTCACAAATGAATTTTCTGCGTTGTAGCCTCCCTCGCTCACTTTCCAGTTGCCCGAAATGTTCCAGTGAGACAGGTCTTTACTCTGAAAGTGAATATGAACTGATTGTAATTTTGGCACGTTGTTTGATTTCGTCATTTGTTTCGTTTAATCCTATAGAGTAAAGATTGCACAAATGTTCAAATTATACTCTGAAAGTAAACATGGCTATATCCTGTATCAGTCCCCCTATGGTTAGTTTCTCATATACGAAACAACGCGCATCATATCGATTTAAACCGTCTAAACGGATTAAAGGGGACTATTACAGGATATAGCCGTAAACATAAACGTTGGTTATTGGCGTGGTCATGATTTCGATATTTGTTTTATTCGTTTAATCGTTTAGAGTAAAGTGCGCAAAGGTTAAATTTATTTCATATATGTTTGCTGCCCTGTGACATATTCAAGCGATTCTTACAATTGACATTGCTGATGCATGTATATCTAACATAACATAAAATCATAATATTTGTGAATAGATACATTGAATTGAATCTGGGAAAAGGGGATATAATTATATAAATGAATTTAAGTTGGATTGCTTTATTGAGTGAGTGAATGTAGTGGAAGCATACATACATATATCATTCGCTAATATAGACTTATTGTTGTTTGATTTCGTCATTTGTTTCGTTTAATCCTATAGAGTAAAGATTGCACAAATGTTCAAATTATACTCTGAAAGTAAACATAAACGTTGGTTATAAGCGTGGTCATGATTTCGATATTTGTTTTATTCGTTTAATCGTTTAGAGTAAAGTGCGCAAAGGTTAAATTTATTTCATATATGTTTGCTGCCCTGTGACATATTCAAGCGATTCTTACAATTGACATTGCTGATGCATGTACAGTAACCCCTCGTTAATTCATCCCCGGTTAATTCGTCCCCCCGGTTAATTCGAACTGTTTTGCCCGGTCCCCATTTTGGGACCAATGTATTCTTATGGGAAAGTTCGAATTAACGAGGACCCTGATAATTCGAACTCATTTTGAGCCAAAAATTCGTCAAATTCAATGTTTATATTAGTATTTTTGGACAGTTTACATATGTTTTATGGCATATGGTCGAACTAAGGATACTTTCCTGAGTAAGGAATTTCACTTTATGTCGTAAGACCACACATAAAGACATTCATCTGTTCTTTCAACTGCTCTTTTTACAAAAGATCATACGCTTATAGTTTGTCCATGTAGTGGTAATCCTAAGCGATACCACTCCCCTCATTGCACTATTTGACAATAAATCTATTAAACAAAGGGATGATAAAACAATGGAATGAATGAACAATGGGGTGGGTTTTCGAACTGATTTTTATTGAAGCACAATGGAATGAATGAATAATGGGATGGGTTTTCATACTGATTCTAATTGAAGCACACAAGTTGAAAGGGACACATTTAGGTTGGCAAAGATCCGCATCCCTTATTGATTATCTTGATGATGTGAAAAAAAAATAACAACGCTGAAAATTATTCGCAAGTCGCTTAATTTACACAAGAGAGCAACTATGGTTACAGCGAAACAGCGATATTACACATTGGATATAAACATAAAGAATTGATTGATATTCTTCTTCTTTTTAAGTGCCAAAAAAAGTTTATTGAGGAGTTTGATAATTGAAAATTGACCCCAACGCCATTGATTTAAAAAAAAACTAATAAGAATGCATATAGTAACGGATATGAACAAGGTTGCAAATATGCTAGAGAGGCACAATAGAATTTATGAGTATGTTGCGGTTGATTAGCATATTTTCACAATTTTTATAATAAAGGCCGAAGAATTCGTTAAAAAACTGAGTTTAAATGAATCATGGATTCTAACCAACCAAATACATAAAAAGAAAGCCTATAAAGGTCTGTATAACTGGACAATATTGATAAAAAGTTGCCTAACACCTTATAACTTATCCATCATTTGATGGTAAATTAATGAACATCTCAACTTCCGGTCCCCGGTTAATTCGAACCCCGGTTAATTCGAACCGATTTAGCCGGTCCCGAGTAGTTCGCATTAAAGAGGGGCTACTGTATATCTAACATAACATAAAATCATAATATTTGTGAATAGATACATTGAATTGAATCGTTTCTCACCTGACCCGAAGGATTTTCGATAAGATTGGTTGACCAACCCACAATCTGCCTTGCCTTAAGTGACAATGCTCGGGGCAAAGGTTCGGTTTTCTGTGCAACCTGTCAATCATGCGCAATCATGCATATCATTATCCAATGAAACAAAACCAATGTCCTCAGAGCTACCAGTAACGTAAACAACTCACAAGCAAAACATTAATTTAGATAATTTAAATATTGATTGGTAGGTTTGCAACAACACTAACCCTGAATTGGAACATTTTAAAATTTATATAATATTTTGAGCTTAGATTTGTTTTCATTTCAATAATTTCATAAGAATTCAATCTCCTACTATTATTTCCCTCCTTTTATTTTCCGTTTACCCTTAAAGGACAAGCTTGTTTTAAATCTAGTCGGTTTTGTCGAAAGGTGTATAACAAACTGAAGACACAGATAATACACGCACCTGTAACCTATCTTCTCGTTCAGCTTCTAATTCTTGCTCCGTCTTCTGTTTGTCCATGTATCCTGGTTCGAGCAGCGCGAAGCCGCCGATTGACTGCTTACACCTCAGCTCCAAGAAATCCTGGATCTTCACAGGGATGTCGCCCTGACGCCCAGTGTATGGAGTCTTGGGCTCCTTTTTCATGGCTTCGTTTAACTGGGAAAAGGGGATATAATTATATAAATGAATTTAAGTTGGATTGCTTTATTGAGTGAGTGAATGTAGTGGAAGCATACATACATATATCATTCGCTAATATAGACTTATTTAACGGTACATATCACATGAAACAAATACATGGTTATATGATTCACAGCAAGATACTTATACTCGTTCACCGTTTATTCATTAATGAGATCATGCATTTTAGTCAATACATACCCATTAGTTAACACGCCAAAACATAAGCAATGCGTTTGCATAAATATATAATCGATGCATCCTATTTGAAATTGTTCAAAATCTTATCAAGATAAGGATAAAATAAAGCCAATTTTACTTACGGCGTCTTGAACAGAGGACCCGTTGATCTTAGCATTGGAAATAGAGGCGTAGGTGGTATGCCAGCGAAGAGTGAAGTCACTGCCCGTCAGTCCATCAATCTGTAGGCATATAATTACAAAATTAGACATATAACAGTTAGCATTAAGCAGATAGTGAACTAGATTTGCATTCATGCTGCTTCTAAATTGTGACTGACACATGCAAACACAATTTCAGCTCAATTAAACAACATAGCGATAATCATCAAACACAACATTTTTAAACTCATCACATATATCTAGTGTTAAGATAGCAAATTCGACAACAGAATCGGTTTTAAAATACAAACCAATCAGTAAACGTATATACCTTGTAGTTGACGATTTTCAGTTCCTCTGCTTCAGCGTACTCTGTGCGCAAAGAAGTGTAGATGAATCCGTTCTCTGTGTTACAGACAATCTGAGGCACGCTCGCTCCTTGTTTCATTTCACCCAAGGCCGTACACCGCGTTCCTGGGAAATCACAGAGTATATTTATAAATCAACATGTGTTCATGTATGTTTATTTTATTTTCTTACCAGATGACCATTATGTATATTCATGTGTTTCTCTTAGTTTAAAAGCAAAATGATCGACTTTTTTTTCATTATATATCGTATCCAATTTTGTTTCTATAATCAATGCTTATTAAAAAAAATCGAATTACCATGCATAAAATCGGGATCGGTGTTGAGGAACTGCGTGAATTCGCTCGTATACACAACGTCGTTGCTGGCTTGGTAAGCCGGACCGCCGCAGTTGACAGCCAACTTGACTCCGGGCGGTTGCACTACCACTTGTAAGGGTGAGCCCTCCAGCTCAATTTGCATGCGGGTCGAAGTGACTTCTGTGGGGGTAAACAGGGTGAAATTATGCATATGGCTATTATGTGGCACGTATTCTAGCTAAGTGAAACGGAAGGGCGATGGCATTATTGGTCAAATATTCTAAATAAATGAAAGCTATATCATACGTTTTTAGATTATTAGAATTGGAAACAATTGAGTATAGACTTACCTGATGATTTAGTCCTGATTGCGAATATGCGTACATTATGCAAGCCGGGTTGTAGTCTCTTCGGCCAATTACAATGAAACGCGTATCGACCTGAAATACGAAGATAATAATTGTATGCAGGGTGATTATAGATACTTAACGCAAAATGGTTCAATCCTACGATTTCAAAAATCATAAATGTTCTAAAAAAATCGACATTCTATGTATAATTCATATACATGTACATTTCAATCGTGTGGGAAAATTGATAACCCGTTTAACATTTTGCACACAAAACCAAATATTTTTTTTATAGTAATTATAGCCATGATTTAGAAATGAATTTACCGGAGACAAGCTGAAGGTCCTGACCAACGAACATCAGTTTATCAATCCCATTGACGGCAATCAGCACATCGCAACGCTTGGTCACCCATCCGGTCACCTCATCACGTGTCGCTTTAGCAACGCCACGCACTGGGTCCGCTTCGCCCGTTGCTAGGCACAGGTTTAGGTTGCTTGGCACTGGCACAATGCTGTCGTTGGATAATGAGGTCAGGATGGAGAAACGACAAGGGGCGGCAGGTCCCGTCACTGATAGTGTACGTTCTTTAAAAAACAAATTATACATACATGGTATGAAGCACAAATAGTTGATATTTCAACATTAGATAATTCGTCTTAATGGAATTTTACAATTATCAAATAAAAATTTAACATCATACACCAATTTAATGTATATTTAAAATTACAAATGATCATAGGATCCTTAAAAAAAAAATTTTTAGGGCCTTAAATATATCCAAAAGTTGAGCTTGAAGCCATATTTAACTGATATAATTTAATACAATTTGTATAATTTGAAAACAAAGATAAAACAACTCACCGACGAAGGAGAATTTCCATAGCTCATCCGTTTTGGGAGCAAACGTGCTTCCGTGCAGAACCTTTACCAATTCAGCTTTAACATCCTCCTTGTTCAGAGTCACGTGATACATTGCTGCAGCTGCGTTCTCGTCAGGACCTTAAAGGAATTTGAATAATATTGATTTAACTATTGCTTCTCATTTAAATACTCAGTACTAAAACTGTCGTTTTCTATTTATATCGATTTATTGTCTCAAAATATTGTTGAAATTGAAATGAAACAATATTGTCAAGGGTTTGACAATGACCCAGCTTTAGTGTATAGCTTAAGGTATTTCAGTACTTGCACATGTGTAACGTTTCTTTAATATATTAATATATGCACTAAGTGTGCAAGTTAATAGAAACACGGGAAAATGCATAAGTAAGTCACATGTCATCTATTTGTTTGAACATTTGCATAAATTTTAAGAGGTGGGATATATTTATACCAGATGGGATTCGAACTCGTGACCGAATGAGTGGGAGCTCCATGCTGTGCCAACTGAGCTACAGGCCCCTCATGCTATGAAAAACATACAAACATGTATGTTTTACAAGAGTGCATTATGTATAATTTAATTTGAAGATTTCTCGAATCAATGCGACTAAACTTTCTATGGAAATATAAGAGGAATATAATTTTGGCGTTTTTTAATGAAAAAAGTATTTAAGGCTGAATCCAGGTTCGAACCCACGATTTTGGGATCAATAGGCAGATACTCTACAAACTGAGCTATCTGGCCAGATGTGAAACGCCTTGCTCTAGGAAGTCAATAAATGCCAAAACATGATAAGCATAAGGGAAAGTATAAGCTAATATACAAACCCCAGAATTATAAAGATAAGAAGAAAGATCAGAAGAAGGACAAGGTAAAGCATAAGTTCAAGTAAAAATATAATCAGGAACACAATACATAATGAGGTGACCATATAAAAGCTTGTGTCAGAGTATGAATGCTCTATAATCAAAACTGTGGGAGAAGATAGCTGTTGAAGCTATGAGTTTTTTACTATCTATAAGACCAAATTGGGCGGAAATGGCGAAGTCCACCGTGGCGACCACAATGGTTCGATCGTCATCAAAAGCACAATCCATAATGAGATGACCATATAAAATCTTGTGTTAAAGTTTAAAAGCTCTATGTTCAAAACTGTGGGAGAAGCTGGCTGTTGAAGCTATGAGGTTTTTACTATATATAAGACCACATTGGGCGGAAATGACGAAGTCCACCATGGCGACCACGATGGTTCGATCGTCATCAAAAGCACTATCCATAATATGAGGACCATATAGAAGCTTGTGTTAAAGTTTCACAGCTCTACTGTCAAAACTGTGAGAGAAGATAGGTTTTTAAAAAGTTTACGAAATAACTAACTAACTAACTAATTAACTAACTAACGGCGGACGGACACCAACCGATTGCACAAACCCAGTTTTCGTTTCACGAAAGCTGGGTTTAAAAAAAGGCATTAACATTAAGAGCAGCAAATCGAATTGTTACCTATCCATTTAAATACCAAAAATTGAGCGGAGAAATTGGATTGACTCGTTTAAACTAATTCGTAGATATGATCGACTCATTCACTATCAATATTACTTTTCATTCTTTAAAAACACAAACGCCCAATGAAATCTGTCTACACCTACCACTGGACGTAGAACAGAGCACGATAGCACATGCGTTCGTGGCCTCGGCAGTTTTCAGAAGTTCCGTGGCCACACTTCCGTCGACCGCCTGCACATGCGCAGTGTGCGCTGTGACCGGATTGGCTGGTTCCACTAGATTGTCGCGGTTGTGGTACACGGAGTATGTGCTGTCAGTGGGGCCCTCAACGGACAGTATTCCTAAGTAATGATGTCAAAGTTTTATTTTCGAGAAGTGTAAAGTGACACTTGTTTTTTTTCGATATGATGGGCTTTCCCAATTTTGTAGCAATATTTCAAGTTATTCAATGGATCAATGTGGCTCAACCATAAAATACAATATATTAATTTATTATATAACAGTATTAATAAAAACATATCTTAACGGAGGACACAAAGAATAACATACCTTGATCATTACTCTGGAATTTCCATTTGTCCTGACCTTTCACAAAAGTCGCTTTGGAGAAGTTATCCTTATAACCACTCCTAGTATATGAAACAAAAATGCACATTATATAGTGACACACTATAACAACAACGTTTTATTCAGTTGATGAAACATGTCTTAATTCTATTCAAATGTCATGAACCTATGTTATTTCAAATATATGTTTTCCTAAATATGTTACCAATAGACACAAAAACTCTGATCACATATGCTGACCTGATCATATATGCACCAGTCACATGCGCCTCCCCGTCGACGCCGCTACATAAGACGAGCGTCACTCCACCTCCATATTGACCCGCGTGGGCTCCGTTAACGTTTATCGGCAATTCTTTGAAGAAAATGAAAATGTTTACAGAATATGATCAAGGGTCTGAGGTTGCATCTCGTTTACATATGAAAAAAAAATAGGAAATCCAATAAGACCCTGAATCAGAATTAATTCTTTGAGCCAGACCTGTCCGTTAGGCATGACTGACCAATTTAAGAATTCTAATAACTAGTTAGACCATGTTTGCTGACGTATTACATTTGAGTTTAGTTTCTTACAGTTTGTCAACCATCAAATGTCAATTATCAATATTCTACATTTGTTGATTACAAGAGTTTGATAAAAACTGGTAAATTGAGTGTGTCTCATTGAAATATCCTCTTACTTTCACCCTATGTACCTATCCAAAGAGGATTGGTTTATTCTTAAACTGAATGAATAGACATTTGAGTACAGCTTTAAGACGTATATTACACCCATCCCATTTTTCTTCCTCTCCTTTCTTATAATCCCCAGTTATCAACAACAAATGATATCATCACTAACCTGTTTGTCCACCTTCACCCTTAACAATCCTTCCATGATCCAGAGTGCCATGCGAGCGTATATTGGTCCACATGGCCAAGTGATTAGACCCAAAAAGGCAGTCCGGAAACAGTTTGCCCGACTCGTCCGTTGCAATTTTCGTGTAAGGTCCGAAGTGACCCGTGTGCTCACCGCTGATTGTCGCGGATGCATGGTGATTGCCGTCAAAGCCGAACCTAAACAATTTCAATATTGACTAAATAAAAGGTAATTATAAAAAATATATAGAAAGTGAGCGGTAGTTATCTTTTTGGTATCTTACCGGGTACATACTTCCATTACTATAAACCGTACAACAAATAGAATGATGTCAGTCCATGCTTATATAATGTGTTCAATTTCTGCTTGTTTTGAAAATGAAGTACCAGTTATAATTCTAATCAAATCTTCGCACCACTGAATCCACACATGCTTACATTACGAGTTTAATCTCAGCCGTGGTAACTGATCCCGGCCCACCATGATCAAGTTAGTTTTGTATTTTCTTACTACTTTAATCGTACATGAATTAATATGGAACCAATCTGTATACACTCACATGACCAATTTAATCTCGGCCGTTGTGTCTGATCCCGGACCACCATAGGAGTTGGAGATCATCATCAGAGCAGCGCCGCCTCCGTAACCCGCGTTGACATTGACGTCGTGGTCGAAGGGCGCGTAGCAGCGGATGGGCCACTTGGATTTGGCGAAGGAGCGGGGACAGCTGTAGGTCACTGTTTGAAAATAGAAGGGGTGTTTGAATATGATAGTAGGTTGCTTCTTAATCATTTTATTTTTGTTATTTCGGATTTCACTTTTGCTTAAAAGGATGTTTGGGAAATACTAGTTATGGAGGTAATTGGTAGTCTGATCATGTCAACAAAATGCATTTTCATCTCGTTGGTGTCATTAGTTTTTCTACATTTTAACAATGTGATCGAAAGCTCAGTTTATTCGCATTTCGGAAAAAAAACCTAGTTGTTACCCAAAAATGGATGTTATTTTTACCTGAATCGTTTAGGAACCCTATATTCATGGGACGAAACAGAAACGGAAATACATGTTTATACAATTTCTGACACTGCTATCACTCACCTTCGTTTGTTTCCGCGCGCGACTTTGGTAGGCGCACCTCCACCGTATACGCATTGGTTGCTATGGGCAACGACATCACTACGTCGGTGACGTCAGCCTTCGTCACCTCGAAATCTCCATTCACCTTTTGGTAAAAAAAAATATAAAGTTTGAGTTATAATATACATACTTGAAAATTTATATTTGCGAACAAATGAATGTGAAAATATGTTATACACAGCACAAAATACAAATATATTAGAAATGATAGTTTACAATAAATACAAATACATTAGAAAGTTTACGAGTCAAAAAGCAAAGTTATAGTCAAATTGCACATTCACAGCTTTTAGAAAATAAATAAATAAATATGCACAAATAGTTACTTGTTTGTACATTTCATAAAGCAAAGATTAATTGAATATTCATATTGGAAATTGAAAATTGACAGAGATTAAGGTAGAAAATTATATTTAAATGAGTGTGTTATTTGTTAATGCCGTAATATTTGCTTAAATCACACTTCAACGTATAAATATGCGTTTTATTTTGTGTTTTAATGTTGCAACTTTTTGCCTACTGTCGCATTTTACGTCAAGTTAGTATTGAACTTCATCAAATCAAACTTGATTTCGAATAGAATTTTATATCGGTAATCGCCATATAAGTCTAACAGATTACGGTTCCTTTATATGATAAATCATTTGATTCTTCTTTTTAATGCGTTCGGTATATAGTTATGGGCCTCCATTTTATACAAATTATTATATATGATCTATTTTATTTCATTTTATTGATTTAAACACTTTGTGCTAAACTAACCTGCTCTAAATCTGTATTTTCCTTACTCTCACCCACACCCTCATCAGGCGATATGGTTCGAGGTCTTGGATCACCCTGTTCTTCCTGTCTCACACTATGAACAGACCCTAGGGCACTGCCTTTAATCGCTGAATCTTCTCTATCCGACAGCGACCGAACACTCAACACTGACCCGGCTGCGTCACGCTGTTGCTCCTGTTCCGGAACCGGTTCCGATTGGCTGGATTTAGCCGAGCTAGAGCGGGATGGTTGATTGGTTTCCGGTTTCACTGTGACGGCTGAACCCAGTGAACTTTCTCGGTCTGAGCGGTTGGATTTTGATGAGCGATGGCTGGCAGCTGAAGCACTGCGAGACGCTGGTTTGTCTGTGGTATCGTTATTAGATTTTGCACTTTTGCTTGAGCTAGGTCGAGACTCTTGCTTTTGTGACTTATGTGACTTACTGCTAGTATTAGAACTCGGTCGTGATGTAGATTTGTCCGTTTGAGATTTTTGGCTTTTGCTTGAGCTCGGGCGCGAATTATACTTGGTTTGAGACTTGACGCTTGCACTCGACTTAGGACGAGAGGTTTTCGATGTTGCAGAGCTAGACCGTGACGAAGCTTTATCATTCGATGCAACGTCTGTCTTCTCAGTATTTGCCGATTTTATGCGAGGGCTCTTTGATTCGTCTGTGGTCGCATCATTTGGTTTTTCATTTGATTCTGGTGAAACAGATTCATTCTGTTTTTGAGTCGGAGTAGCATTTTGCTGTTTGTTGGAGTGATTGGATTTTGCACTTGGTTGCCGAGATTTCTCTCCACTCGTTTGAGCGACGTTGCCGTCTTTTGAGGGTGAACAACCCATTGTGGTTTAATTTAATCTAGCAATGTTTGAAATCCGCGAACATCCCAGGGTTTATATTATCAATCAGTCGCTCCCATTAGCCAGATATAAGCCAATTAGAGTATAACAATATCCAAGCAAGCAACGTGTTCACCATTTCTATCCTTTTCCAATATTGCGTTATATAATCATCTATCTAAATGAGGTCTTTCCCTATTCAAATAATTTATTTGATTAAACAGAATAACAATTGAAATGCGTTTATATTTAAGTGCGTAAAATTATATTGTTGCTAGACGATAAAACTGGTTTCACTAATTTGAAAGAATACAAGAACTCAGATGACAGCACAGACGAACTAATACGATCACACCTTTTTGGGACGATTACGGCTCACACAGCACTAAAACCCACTAGAATTGCACTTGCTGCGTTGTGGTTGATCCCAACATTCTACTGCTATTGGTCTCCTCAGTGGGATCTCATTACACCAAGATGATACAGCTGAGCACTTACTCAACTAAGTTTATTTAATAATAAATATCCTTTTCGGTCCTATCCTTTCTTGTTAGACATCGCGGGGACTGATTGAGTGAATACCGATTACTAACTCACTTAACCGATTGCTGTTTTAGAATCCAATAATTTCGCTGTTTTTTTTTTCTTAAATTCATACATTTTAGATTTATTTATCACGGAATTCGTCTATTTTTCCAGTTATCTGTTTGAAACAGCAGTAGGTTGTTTTCCGTTTGCAGTTCACGAGGACCACACGATGAACACAGAGTGGCAACAAAACTGCAAACAGAAAACAAACTACTTTACACTCACTTCTAGCAATTTATCTACATATGATTTAATGTATAGCTAAGAAGTATTTAACAAATTTATCTTAGGTCTGAACGTTATTTGGTTTCTAAATCATAAACTACACACTACAAATCATAAACTACAAATATATTTGTATCCTTTAAAACATTACTTGTGATAAATTACACTTACGATATCAAATAAACAGTAAAATTATAATAAGTTTTTTGGATTTCACAATGACTTTATACTCTTTATCACATGTCCAATAAGATTTATTACTGAATATCTAACAAAAATTAAGTTTTAATCCGGATTATATGGAATTTGATGTGTTGCCACTTAATTATCATGTATTCGTGAAATATTAGAGCGTTTTTCTTTCCTATGAGATTTACAATATATAAATTAGACCAAATGATATCAATATTTTTAGCCTCTGGGTCAAAACATTCCTACTGACATGGTGAAATTATATTTATTAGGGAAAACACATATAACCGAATAAAGCATGTAGAAAGTCCCTTGCTAATTAATATAAACATTGCAGGAACTTGAATGCCCACTGTAAGGTATATTGACCTGTTTACATATGTGACTCCCTCAGATCCACATGAGTTCACTGTGAGGGGTTAATAAACATAACTTTGTCCCGATAGTCTTTTCAGTAGCTCTCCATTTACCCCCGCGGAATGTAAATGTAACAAGGTTAATGTATAATTTTACCGGTAAATGGTATATATTTATATAGCCATTATGAGTAAATATCCAATTCCTTTTTGTTATCAGCATTTTATGTATTTTTAATGCAGCATAATTAAGTCATCTACGGCTAATTTATTTCGCATATTATAGCAGTTTTACTTGAGCATACATATTTTTGGCTCATCATTTTCTATAGAAGTTCGGGTCATTTATTATATTAAAGTGGAAATTATAAAATATTCTTATATTGCATAAATTTCTCGCTCGTGTTTTTCTTTAAAAGTTATAAGGTTATGCAAGAAACAAGGTTTCAAAGCAGTATTAAATGACAGGAAAAAATAGAATACAACAAACCTCTATACATATAAGCACACGCACACACACAAGGGGGAACGCTCGTCAAGAAATATCGTCGTCATCAAATAGATCGCCAAAGTTGTTGCTGAAATGCGCATGCACGCGAACACTAGATGGCGTGACTGTCGCCGGCTCAATATCTTCGTCTATCCAATCAGCTTCAGGGTTATCCATGCGTACTACGTCATTGTGACGTAATGGTGACGCATGATTGTTTGTTTTTGAGATGGCTTCTTTAGTGTCCGCTTGTGGAGTGTTAGTACTGTCTGATGGCTTTTAAGAAAAGAGTTGACAAATAACATAATTAAACAGGGTTCATACAAATTTTCCAGAACAAAATTCCATGACTTTCCATGACATTTTCCATTACATTTTCCATGACAAAAGTCAAAATTACCATGACCCATAAAAATGACTTTTTTTTTCGTTTATATTTTTTTGCAACATAGTATATAATAACCACAGTACAAACGTGATTCAATATTTATATATATTTAAATTATAATCGTATGAATTTTCCTCGGCTCGTGGGATAAATGTACAATATGTCAAAATATTCTAACATTGAAAGCGAGCGCCGAAGACGCGAGCACAATTCTTAAAGGCATTGAAAAAAAAAAATATCTTTAAATTTTGTGGATTCCAATCGAATTCACATTCGCATAAGCGGACAAACCGCCAGTCGCATACGGCAGGGCTTTACATTAACCTAACTTAGATGTCGCACTCGGGCGATTAACTCCAAAAAACCCGACCGAAGAGTAAGTCGCTCGGCATATCTATAACAAAGGTGATGCCTCAATCGAGTTATGGCTTGATCAGAATCTAGTTGTCCTTAAATGTATCAGCGACAGCCGCGGGATGGTATTCAATTAATGAGTATATTCTAATGGAAAGCGAGCGCCGAAGGTGCGAGCGAAAATTGTAAAGACATTTTTCGCGAAATCCAATTTGATAAATCGACGTTGGGAACCTTTACAAATTTTATGATAGGCATCCATTGGGTTATGAGTGACAGAACACTTTAGATCCATACAGTAAATGATTAAATCTATTCATAGAAAGTTAGATTATAAGAGGATGGTCGCTGAAAGTAAAATTCAAGACCGGAGAAAATCGTACCGATACCGATACGCATACTTATTATAGCCGGTACATGTACATGTATAGTTATACGATACATAATGGAACCTAAAGATAATGATAAATATAAGCATATTAGTTTTAATCAATAATCGAGCGCCAGAGAGACGAGCGAAAATTAGCACTATACAGAAAACGCCTTGATTATTTGATTAAATTACGAACCCAATTACACAGCAACAAAAAAGGTAAAGTGAGCAAAAAAAACTTAGTCGCGCGCCGGGAGACGGGCGACTAACTCTAAAACGTTAGAAGCCCGACTTAAAAGTAAGTCGTATATGCGACCGCTAAGGAAAAGCCCTGGTATTATACGCGACCGTGCGACCGCTAAAGTGAATCCCTGCTACCAACATTTACGTTTATTACTAACAATGCACTATAAATGAAAGCATTTATATATATACTTAAGTGAGCATCTATAGATATATTCAATTGACTTTAGTAAATACAATTCCGCCAAAGGCGCAAAGATTTTTTTTCATATAAATGTTAAGAAAATATACCAAACATTTTTGTCTAATTATGGAATTTGTAAAAACATACTTTTTCCATGACATTTTTGTAAAATTCCATGACTTTTCCATGACTTTTCCAGAAAAATAAAATTCCATGACATTTCCATGACATTCCATGACAAAAATATTTTTCCAGGTTTTCCAGGTTTTCCATGACATGTATGAACCCTGGACATAGCAAACATATATTACAAGTATCGAATGAATTAAGCAGATAGTATATCAAGTTTAAATGGTTATCATTTAGAATATGAATACATGATAAAGAAGGGAATCCATACAATTTCTAGCGGATAGTTATATAATTTCAAAAATAACCGCATAAAAGTCTAAACAGTAACATGGTACGTAGATTTGAAATAAACGAAAGGTTTGACCACTCGTTATAGGTGTTCCATATACATGTATATAATAAGGAGGGTAAGTGATACAACTAAAAATAAAAATCCTAAGTGTGATATGCTCAAAACATCATGTCGTGAAAAGACATTTCAATGTGATCATATGTTTCCTTTTTTACTATATTTCTCGGCTAAAATTATGTTTAGATAATAAAGTTTCACAAAAAGGTCCTTTCAATGAATTCAATTGATGAAATATTTATCGAATACTTTTTCATAATAGAACATTATTTCAAATAACGTTGAAGCTTTACAAAACTAATCATTTTGTCAAACTCCAAACATTGAAGAATTACAATTGAAATGCAGCCATGATATTACATGAGAGTTATCACTGAATTGATTTATGATATTATCTATATGAAAAGTAACATAAAACAGTTTTCCTCTTATAATGCAATGTTTTTGTGCAAGTCGCGTATACGTGACTGGAATTCAATTACCTATACTTAACATGCACATTCCATTAAGCATATTCACCATACTAACCTGTCGCCTGGTTTTCTCCTGTTGCTTTTTGCCAGTACGCTTATCACTTCCGGTTGCGGTGTGATCGCCCGTCTGGTTGCCATGGCGACGACGATAGGATCGTAGACTCTCGGCGATATGCGTGATTGGGTCGGCAGGTCGGACATCAGCTACCTCTGCCACCGCCTGCACAAGAGGGCGCGACAGTTGGCGTCCGATGTAGGCAAAGTCACCGTCCATAGCTGTTGTATGGGCAAATAATATACTTCATATAGTATATAGCACGAAAAAAACAATAGCGAAATTGGCCTATCTGTAATATCAAAGCCCCTGAAGATTCGCTGTTCGATCAATTTGCGATTTTTGCTGTAGGAAACGGAAACGAATCAAACAATGGGTACATAATTCATCACGCTTAAAATTCGCTCAGCCTTTGTTTTAGTGGACAAAAATATTACACATACATAAATAAAATGTATTTGAATAAAATACATGGACAAGGGAAATTGAAACATATATCTAGTATTTCAAGCTTTAATACAATAACAATCCTTCATGTTTTCATGAAATACAGGAAAATATTTGCCCTTGGGGGAGACCGCAACGGACCGAAGGTCAGGCCTAAAGTCTCCCGAGGGGCAAATATTTTGCTGTATTTTTTGCTGTAAAATTCGATACACCAAGCATATTAAGCCTATAAGCATATCTATAGGACCCTACACTCTCACGTTCACGTCCGTTTAGGCTCAAATGAATTTCAAAATCGCTATCTTTAGCGTATTCGTCACCGGAGAAGTTAATCGAATGCGGTCGAAAGGCACATCTATAGGCACGTGTCAGATCTCAATGTTTTTCAGCTACCTCCTAGGGTTCACAACGGTCTCGTTATATGATACTTACACAGTGTGCTGTATAGCTAGATTAGGGATCAATATTGTAAGCGCCGTATGTGGCAGCTATAGGTAGTTAGGGAATTTAATAAAGCACCATTATAAGTATCTGTCATATAACGTGGCGTAGCTCGATAATTATCGGTTATTATAAATAGAATAAATTGTAATAGTGTATATTGTAAAGCGGTTTGAGCAAGTCGTAGACCTGGAAAATCGCTATATAAAA
>LQRL01184481.1:5259-19250 GCA_001703475.1 Hydroides elegans
GCGACAATAGTGAAGTCGCATTATAGACAAATATATATTTTAACAAAGGACACCATACAACGCGTTTTAAAACATGTTTTAACATCAATAATAATATTCTTTACAATATTTAAGCATTAATTTAGATTATCATATAAATATGATCCGCTTTTCCGATCCAGCAGAGTCTTTCTTCCCCTAAGCAGCAAGCTCGACACAAAATAGAATACAAAATGATCAAATGTTGATTTCGTATCGGGCAAAAATAAAGGGACCATTTAATCTTCAGAAAAAAAGTTTAATTTTTAATACCGTTTTCTTATCCGTAGATGATGGGTGATGGATTCACAATATTTCGGCTGGCTTTAGTTGGAACCTTTCATCATTAGATGAAAAGCCAACCAAGTCATTTCGTGCATGATATTAGTGAATACTGCTAATTTAACAGGATCAGCACCGACTGTTCAACGTCCCCGTACCAAAATCAGGTTTTGGTATCTTCATCTGAAAAAGAGCCGACCATTACCGTTGCAAGTGTCATGATTTGAGCGGAAATTCGTCACCTAGATAAACGGCTCCACATTATGAAACTAAAAAATAGTGTGAAATATATGCTTTCAATTTATATTCAATCTTGTAAGCGAGTATTCAATGCCTGTTTAGATTGTTCAGATGAGGACGTAAGGCCTTAAGAACCGGAATGCCAACGGATTTTTTTAGGCATAAACACAATGGTTAGCGGAAGGCATTCACAGAAAACATTTCGAGAATAGAGATTTAAGATCAAACCAAACCGAACATGCTACAATGTTTGCCCCAAAATACACCAACCGAAATTTTATAAATGAATTGACTTCAACACATAAATCCTTTTCTTTCTATAGTCATTGTACATTATAGGTCTAGGGACCATATATAGACCAAGAGGTGACTCAATGTTTTAGTACTGTATATTCATGATAATTATCTATAGGCCGTATACCGGCAATTTGCTTTTATATGTATATAGTCTATAATAGTATTAAACAATAAATACACACTTTTAAGGTGCGAAATTTTATTGATTTTGCTTGTTGTGTTTCAAGATACATATACAATAGGCAAACAGTTAAGCTTGAAATTAAAATGTAAATGATATTTGCAAAATCAAAATGGAGTGCTTTGTATTCCGTTCCTTTAATTTCATAACTTAGTTTGAAGTATAAAACACTCATTATCATGTGGAAGTAACCGATTTATCCTGCAACTCGTATTGCAGTTTTATCTCAAAACGCACGAACTTTATTTTAACAGTACGTTACATTTTAGTTTATATAGCGCCTTGACATAAAACAAAGCAACGAAACATAATCACATTGTCTATAAAATGCAAAAGCCTAAATAATTGCGAAATCAAGAAATATCTGCCGTATCACAGGTGAGTTGAAAATACATAAATCGAATATGTTAAGTATAAAATCGCATGGAATTATAAGTCGTGTATATTTACCTATTTAAAATTGCTTTTTATGTGTTTATTGACAAAAAAAAAACCCATTGCTTAGTAATGTTTCTTAACGCACTAAATCCATTAATATGAATATTGCGAACCAAACCAAATATACAAATTCGCTCTCAAATACCTGAATATTCTCTATAAATTATCAAACTAATATAACGCGGACAAAATGTTCCAAAGTAACCGAATATCAAATTACAATTAACATACAATAAATCGTTAAATTCTAAATGCATTTTAAGAAAAATAATAAAAGCTGTTGGTTTGCCATACATTTGGTGTAAGGTATAAATAATAAAATAAATTGAATCGGAAGATACTTAGACACAATATGCATATTCTTATAAACTGTTGGTATTTGTAAGCATGTCGGTATTAAAATGCATTTCACGATAGACTTACACTCAAATATGAGTGAAATATTAAACATTACTGATATGTAACATATATTGATACAATTTCTACAAGAAACCTGAAATGTACATAGAACAATATAGAACCAAATATGCGAAAAGCGCGTGTCAAAGACCTTTGTGACTCGTTATGATTATATCAAACATTGAAATAACGTGCAATAGAATATAACTCTTACAACTACTATGAAAATAATAATTTGACGATGATTAAATATATCCTGTTTGACAAACTGTCACATTTACTCAAATATTTGACCTAATTTATTTTGTTAGTTTTAACCGGGTTTAATATTTTGATTTCTCTTCAAAATTCTAACATGTTTAATGATGATAGAAAAATGTGAATTACTAACGTTTTTAATTCTCATGTTCAGAAACGAAAAAATATTGATGGTAAAAAGGTATTTACCGGTATTAATTTGGTGCATTTCGTCTAAAATTTTGAAAAAGTTGATATATTTAAATTTGCGAAAACGCGACCTGCAGCGACCGGCGCTGAGCGACCAGCGTCAAGCGACCGGCGACGAGCGATTATCATTTAGGGCACAATGGGGTCGGCATAGGCACATTCGGTTTCGATGCCAAGGTTGTAGTGGGTGCTGTCTTTGTATTTGCTCGTCACGATGCGGAAGAAGCCGTTTTCGCCCTGGCAAAATGATAGTTTGGTAATTTTGAGACACATATATAAACCATAATTAAATAATTGAAACTCACAAAACTGAATAAACTTATGATACTTTCATATCGGGTACTATGCTAGGGCAAAGATATGCATTGATCCAAATCAGTTGAAAAAACGCAATTCACAGTTTAAGGTTGATCAAAATTATTCAGTGTGAATTCGGCACGTTTGTTATATCAAAATAATCGACGAATAGGGGTGAAAGTGAAAATGCACTCGCACAAATGTGACTTATCAATTATATTTCATAATTGTATGTTTATTAATTTAATTTTACGATTTCTTAAAAATAATCATAACAATTTACCCATGGCTGTCCCCAGGAGTTGCGTCCGATCCAGTATTCGGTTCCATTCTCGACGCCCCATCCGACCACCGAAATGATGTGGTTGATCTGTAATTCAATCAATATTTTTTTTGCTTTTATATCGAGATATACATTGTGAATTAAATAATACACAAAATAATAGTAGTTTTATCTAACATGCTTTATTGATACGGTCATAACATGAATTTGATTTTTAAAATAGTCAACTATCTCATTTTAAAGCACAACATACAATCAATCATATTCATATACCACCAAATATAGAAATTATGATGGATCGACACGATTTGTATTCCGTTTATGAAAAACGTAAAAACTATGCGTGAAATTAACTCAAGATCTTAACAAAATTAAGAATAGCTTAAGAGTTTCAAAAATGTCATACCATATCAATAAGGTGGTACTCCTCGTAGATTCCGCCAGTGTAGGCTTCAAACTTGTCCGTCACATACACACCACAGCTGTTAGAGTAATAATTGCACTTAATAAAGATAAAACGGCACCATATTCACATTCTTTATTCAAAATATGAGAAAGAATGTGTCACCATCTAACACACTTTTTTTGCAAAAAATAAATCATCAGAAATTTTCAGAACATTTTCATTGAGTACACTACTCATGCAAGCTGACTTAATCTAAATAAACATTGTTTAACAGGTTAGATATAGATAAAGAGAAGAAGTAAGATAATTTATACATCTATCTACCTCCTCTTAGATATATAGGTACACAGAGAGGGAAGGGGGTGAGTTATAGAGCAAAAGAGAGCGGAAACAGAGACAGAGACAGACAGAGAATAGTGGATTACAAAAATAGGGCAACAGAGACAGAGAGAGAGAGAGAGAGAGAGAGAGAGAGAGAGAGAGAGAGAGAGAGAGAGAGAAAGAAAGAGAGAGGAAGAGTATCTGTAAACAAACGCATGAAAATTATGGACACGCGTTTACGTTTTCAATTTTTAAATATAACCATTGTTTAACCATTGTTGTACCGCATGTGCCTATATTTCAGGATAACAGTCCTCTTAGAGATGCATGAATCCGGATTAGGGTGTATCTTTATTACATCTGACATACACCTTGGCGCACTGGTTCCTATTGGTGCAGTTTTATGAATGCATTGTGCCCGAGGGCGCGAACATGTTGAGTGCCAAATACATCCCTGTTTTTTTTTATACCCACAACCTAGAGAGCCCTTATATCTCTTCTTATTCGATCAAGTCTTTTACTGCCTCAATAATACAACAATCAAGATACTGAAAGATTTTCCAAAACCTTTACTGCCATTTCGTAGATGGAATATTTCCGTGGTCTATAAATATGAGTGTTCATTTTTAAATGGTGTTTTTCGAGTGAAGTGTGAATTTAAAACTGAACCATATAAAACGCGCTCTGCGGACAAAAAAAAAACATTAAAATAGAGGGTGCGCGTTTCAAACGGGTCGCTGAGCCCCCTTGGACGAACCTTGCTGTATCTGCTCTCTTTGTGAAGGATAGCCAGAGCAAAGGCGCGGGTTCAGCAAATACTAAATTCTCACCTGATTGGTCCATTCCTGGCGATCTCGGCCATCATCTTGTCGCGTCCCTTGATGGCGCCATAATCGCCCACTCTCCAGCGCGTGTACGAGTCGAGCTTGTAGCACTTGTTGCCCGGCTGGCACGTGCCGCATTGGTTGAACGAGTTGCATTCTGGGAAGGGGGAAAATGAAAAGGTACATGGCATATTTTTGCATTTTAATGCTTTAAGGCATCAGTAACTGATTGCAATACTTTCAAAAAAAAAACTCTTAAAAATGGCACCGTAAAAATTGCATAATAGAGCATCAATGTATAATCGCCGTATCCGCAATTTGAAAACTAAATAGCCATTGACAAAAATTTGTACTTTGTATGTTGAATTTGAAAACTAAAATAAAGCATATTTGATGTGATCAAACTATGGACAGTAAAGACGGTATATCAAACATGAATGATTCATCCCGAGACCTCTTTTCTTTAAAATAATTCATTGCTAATTGGAATTTGAAAGTCAAAGTAGCTTGTACTATCCGACAACGTGGCCGATATGAAGATGTTGAATCTAGTTGACCCTACCTTGATCTTTGGCTTGATAGTTGTTGCAGGTTTCATCTGGAATGCCTGTCTCGTGGGCGTACTTGTACACACCAAGATGGCCACCACCTTTAGGATGGAAACAAATTTATGTACAAATTAGATTGAAAGGTAGTGATAAATCATTCTGTCTCAAAAGCTGAGCGCTAACTTCCTAGAAGATTAGATATGTTTTCTAAATCATTATATGTGATTATATTCATATCACTTATTATCATGATAAATAAAGAAAAAGAATGAGGTTTTTAAAAAATTGTTTCGAACAGATTTAAAGGTCAGTGACTTATGCGTTAATCGCTATTGCCTATTTGACACACATAAATAAGTACAGTAAACTAATCATATCACTTTGTCTAGCATCCGAATTGTACACGAACTTATTATTTACTTCGAGAATAAATATTGAATCCTTCACAATTAATTTAAAATCAAAGTTTCAATTGAATAGGACATTGAATTGAGCTCGCACCTTCGCATGAGCCGGCCTTGCCACAATCAATGACATTCTGCACAGACAGATAAGTGCCCGGCCAGGCGCCCTTGCGCTGAATATTGATACGATCAGCCAGAGCGCTCGTCGATCCCATTGCCCAACAGGATCCGCAATCTTTTGATATTCAGAGCATTTATTATTTGTAAACATAGTATTTTGACTTTATAGAAAGAATTGTAGACAAGATGATCATCTGAATATCACCTAAACCCCTCATGGTTATCAGCTGATGGCTATTCATGAAAAGATCTATACTTATATATAATATATTGGGCCTCATTCTGTTACTGAATTATGTAAATATTAAATCTTGTAACAGTTCGTTCCTTGTCTGATTAAAACGCCTAGGCCTCGCTAATAAATTCTAATGGCTTTATGAAGTTTAAACGAAGAAACCTTAACAATTAAATACATGTACAATGTTAATATTGTAATTTTTAGGACAAGGAAGTCATGGTTAGGCTGAAATGTAAACGAAATGCGACATAATATCACTTGAATGGGCATTGAGAAAAGTCAGGTTATTCCTGCTTGATACAGTGGTAAATATATATACATGTAGTGGTAAAAATCATTAATGACCGAAACTATGGTATTATGTATTTCATTTTGATTTGTCATGCAAGACATAGTCTGAATCTCCAAACTTGTGGACCATAATTGGGTATGACTCAATGACATCTCGTTGTTGTATTGTGCAATGTACTACGTACAAAGTTTTAAAAAAGAAAACATTGTAATGAAAACAAACACGCATGAATACGCACATTGCGGGATATGCTGGTTTCGAGTTGCACTCAAATAGTTCATTCCAGAAACATCCCTCCAGTCCCATTGTTTTGGTATATCCTCAAGATTGATGTTATCAAGATGTGGTCTTGCCTTGCTGAAAACATAACATACATTATATACGATTAAGTGATTTAAATTCACCAATTAACATATTGCTAGAAACTTCAATGAGCAGTTAGAATGTATAATCTTATTACCAACGCTTATGTTGATTCCGTATAAACTTTTCCCGCCTTAATACATGACGCATAAAAAAAAATCATCCAAAGGCAAATTTTATTTCAAGCCTCTATGACCCACAATTGAACAAATCATGTTTGTACAAGAACCGATGATGGACGGACTGACCGATTTTTTTAATACAATTTAAAAGCTTCTAAAATAAGAGATTGTAACTCTTGACCATCATAGTAACAAATTCCAAGCATTTCAGTCGTTACTCGAAAAGTGATAACGAGGAAGCATTTGAGATACACGAAAAGGCCAAAACTGTAAAAAGGCACATTTACACACCAATGGGTATGTTTC
Source organism: Hydroides elegans (assembly GCA_001703475.1). NCBI lineage: Eukaryota > Metazoa > Annelida > Polychaeta > Sabellida > Serpulidae > Hydroides > Hydroides elegans. The sequence goes on from LQRL01184481.1 coordinate 12,086, forward strand.
TTTTTGTTCAGAACTTTAAGAACTTTAAGAACTTTAAGAAAATTAAGACAAATAGTCGTTTCTTTTTGTTCAAAACTTTCAGAAGTTTAAGAACTTTCAGACAAAGTCTAAGACAACTGATAGTTGTCTTGAATTTCTTAATTTAGTCAAGTGACGCAATGTTTTGATTTTTTTGTTTTGTTTACTTTTCAAATTTATGTTGTGTTGTGTTGCTTATAAATGGTGATTTTGTGACACTGTATATTAAAAAAAAACTATTTAACAAATTTTATAATTGTTTGAACTCTATTTTGTAGAAAATGTAGAAAAAGTGATGGGATAACCTTGGCCTTGAAAATCCAGACTTTCAGACACAATACGTTTCTTTTTCACTCTGTCTGAATCGTCTTAATTTTCTTAAAGTTCTTAAATTCTGAAAGTTTTGATTTTTTTTTGTTTTGTTTACTTTTCAAATTTATATTGTGTTGTGTTGCTTATAAATGGTGATTTTGTGACATTGTATATTTAAAAAAAAACTATTTAATAAAATTTATAATTGTTTGAACTCTATTTTGTAGAAAATGTCGAAAAAGTGATGGGATAACCTTGGCCTTGAAAATCCAGACTTTCAGACACAATACGTTTCTTTTTCACTCTGTCTGAATCGTCTTAATTTTCTTAAAGTTCTTAAATTCTGAAAGTTCTGAACAAAAAGAAACGCACCCGATGTCTTTTATTTGAACCTATAACAAAGTTTATATGACCTTCTGTTCAAAAGCTGGTTAAAGCTCATGTTTCGAAAAACCACTGTATTTGGCAATTGTGTGTCGAATTCGACACACTTAACCTTTAAATTGAGGTTATAACCAAGTCTCTAGGACCTTCCGTTCAAAATGGTCTAGTTCGTACAAGAAAGCGATGACAGACAAAATATCAATGATAAAATGATAAAATATCAATTAGCGGTTAGATAAAATATATTGTTATTCAATAGTTAGTGATAAGCACTTATAATTTATTCTCTATTTAGTTCATAATTTTCTATATCGTTTTCTTAAGCATAATTAATAAATTGTATATCTGTGATTTTAAGCGTTTAATCGTTTACTAGTGTAAAAATGCGTTATCTTGTTTACATGGGTCTGACATCCTATAAGAAATTAAAATTTCTTCTGGTCAGTTCCCTTCGCCATATCGTTTATTTTCTGTTCATATACATGATTGTTCAATTTGTTATATACTTATGGTGAATAAAACATCGTTTATCGTTTATCGTTTATCGTTATCGTTTATCGTTAGACGGACCGACACCCAAACTCTATCGCACCCCCCTCAACTTGTTGCATAAATAGCAGTAATAGACAGGCATAATAACATTTAATGGACGTTGCACGCTTATGACAATACCCGAAAGAAAAAGTACTTTCTCCTTATAATAAGTAACGAGTGTGTTGATGGTTGTTATACAAGATTATGCAACAAAGAAAACTAAACAAACCTTGTTTTGTTCAGATGTACTTTAACTAACTCGTCAACTTTGGAATTGTAGCATCCTGAGCCCACAAGTGAAGCGCTTATGCATCCAAACAGGCAAATAATCGTGAGAATTGGTATAAACGAATTCATTTTCGTTTTTCTTTTCACCCGAACACTTTTTTCGCGATCATGTGAGGGGTGTCACATGAACATTCAAATCACATGATCACCAGGTGTCTGCAAATTATAGCGGTCGATGGAGTCTACCTAGAAATATTGTCAACTAGAAGGCTAACAATACTCATTTAACAATGCTCAATTCGAAGTAGCTCAAATTATATCCAATTTAGCTTAACTGTGTTTCAAATTTAGAAATTCGCTTGCTTGGTTCAGTATTAAATTCAAAAGTTGTTATCTTTTTTTATTCTCTTATACATTAATGACTTACACGACCATGTCAAACAAAGTACTGCAAGTCTTTTCGCTGATGATAGTATGATCAGCCGTGCCATACAAAATGAAAACAAAGCTGCGCTTCTCTAAAATTACCTTACCAATCTTCAACATTGGGAAAGGAAATGGAAAGTGTAATTTAATCCTGATAAGTGTGAAGCAATCTCAATTTCCATCTAAAGAAAACCAATCACAGCAACATACGTAATCCACGGAAAATCACTCAAACATGTCAAAAACGCCAAAATCCGTGATTTTCTATTGACAACAAGCTATCATGGAACACGCATATTGACTATATCTATAAAAAAAAACAAATCCTACACGAGCCTTTCTCCAGAGAAACACCCGTATGTGCCCTCGTCACATCAAACCCCGCTGCTACCCGACACACGTTCGCCCCACTTTGCAGTATGCATCCACTATATGGGATCCAAACACCCAAGGCGGGCCCAGGCAAAAGGGGTCACATAAAGCAAGACCAGAGGGCATGAAACCTACTGAAATCATCGGCAAGCCAACTCTCGAGAGTTTCTAAGAAGGGCTTATCCGTGGTGTATCTTCCATGTAGACTTCTTGCAGATTTAAACCGAATTTAGTGACCACCACTGCACAAATGTTTGAGTTCGCGTTGTTCATTATCAAATGCACCTTTACACCAAAGTGCGAGAATACTCAACTACTTAGGGTTGCACTCAACGGCTAGATAGAGATTAAAACGTTTATATTTTAAATTAAACTATGTTTTTATTCCCAAAAATTTACTTCTTAATAGAGTAAGTTAATCCCTACGTATGATTGATTGGAAATTTATTTTTTTTTATAAGCGACGACACTGAAATCTGTGCTGAAAATGTTTGAGTATTACCTTCGAGGCCCATAACCTCTGAACTGTAACAATTAATACTTCATTAAAGGTTGGTCTAACCTTGAATATAAGGTAAGCAGGATTCTATAATTAACTCTCCGAAATATAAAACAATGAAGTATCATGAAAAATCATAACATTTGATTAGAAAAAAAACTGCCACTGAAGTCAAATATTATTTAGACAATCACAAGGTTTGACGTAAAATTAGATATGGCTTCAAATTATAAAACAATAAACTTTGAGTCAATAAAAACATTTTTTAGTGTGACATTACAACGATTTGTTAAGAAACACATATTGACGACCTTTGACGACTTAAGGTCTGGTGCACCCGCACACTTATCATAACTTGATCCGTAGCTTTAAGTATGTCAGTGTATTATAGCATTTTACAAATATAAAAAAATAACACAAATAGTATCTATTTGCCAAGCGTTAACTGTAAGATAAGGCCAAATCCTTATTAGTAGGAAGACCGGTTATTGCTATTCAAGAGTTTTGTATATTAGCGTTCAAATTAAAATATAGTGTCATGCTTTTTTCCATGTTTTGTTTGAATTTAGCCTAATAGACGCATAATAATGGACTGAAACTTACCAAAATAAGATGGTGATGTCATGCCTGCTCATTTTTTGGCGACTGGTTGACCGTAAATACAATATATCATTATGTACACACATTTCAGAAAGTTTCTGAATTCGGTCTTACAATCTGCACAATCAAAACAGGGATCCTGATTAGTTTGTTTCTGGAAAGGTGTATGTATAACCCACCATACCTGTAAATGATGTAAGGCTCAAAACGTTTACTAGAATACACCGCGCACAAAGTGAAATTGAGACAACTGAACTATGCTCACCTTATCACAAAAAAAACTTCATTCGGTAGCTCGATATGGAAGTGACGCTTATTAAATACTAGAAAAATATTCCTTAGATACTGACGAAGAACATGGTGATTCAAACAAAATACGGTCCTAACCGCCGTCGACGTAGTACCATCACAAAGTAGCTATATTAATTTTATATAGCTTTATCGGATGCGTTTTAAAATGCATATGCGAGTCTTTTATCCATATCACTCGTAGTGTCTTTTTTTCACTTGTAGCATCTATATTCATTTGGTTCACAATATTCATGAAATGATTTACCTTTTTATTCAGAAAGGTTCTTAATCACCTTCCATCATATGCTAATATCAGTGCAATCTGTATTTCGATGCTACTTTCTGTCATCTACTTTTGTATAGATTTTAATGGTTACTTTTGGCATCCTCTGTTTTTATACTCTCTCAAACACTCATAGTGTTTTTTTTTGATCGGCACACAATCAGGTAACCTTCATATATGGCCTAACACCCTGAGATGCCTTGTTGTTATAGTCGTTAACCACGGTTTTTGACCAGCGTTTTCGTTTACTTTTTCGTTATCGTATCCGATTCTCTGTGTATTAGTTGTCTTTGAAAAGCGTCTATTTTACTTTTCTAAAACACATGTGCTAGTCTACGATTCACATTTATATATGAACAAAAACAATGCGTTAAATATTTTGATTTAATTTAGTTTCCTCCCATATGTTTGTTAGTAAATATGGGTTTATGTTTGGAGAAAGTGGTATAAGTGAGTTAGTTACGTCATTCTTTGTCTTCAGTTTTACCCGGAGACTACCCACATGCTTTCCCGGTTTCCTGCTTTCGTTGCCATATTTTTAATGTTATACTTGTTGGTTTTAATTGTTTTATTTGTAGGTTTCTCTGTTTTAGTCGTTATGTGAATTTTCTTTTAAATATTTTTAAATATTTTAAGTACATGTTGAGAAGTGGTTGCCCAACGTATATCATCAGCGTATTGTTTGTCTAGTGTCTAATGAAGGTTTTGTTGTACTCATATTTTTTGTTTACACTGTTTGCGCAATTTTCATTATTTTTGATAAGGCATCTGCTATGATTTTCTGATTGTTGATAATAGAATAACTGGTCCTTTTGACTTTCCTGGTCTCTCACGATCGTCGTCTGTTTGAGATATTCCGGTGGTTGCCTTTTCTCAAGTACATATATAGGATATATCCTAAATGAAAATTGTCTATATTTTCCTTGTATTCAATTCACAATATTCACAAACACTCTCCAGGTGTATCTATTCTGAGCTCGTTTTATGGATCCATATTATTTCTTGCAACATCGGGTCGAATCATACCGGTCCCATCATCAGGATGCATCTTCCTTTGACGGTCGTTTCGGCCCGTACATCGACGACTTCCGAAGTGGGCCAGTGGGGTTGATCAAATCCAACTTGGGACGGGTAGGATTTTGTGCTCTTCTCTCTTGCACCAAATCCATAAGGATGTTATTATTTTCCGCTTGCACCCAAGTCTCTTTTATGTTTTTTTTCTATTTCTCCAGGTAATGCCAAGCCTCCCCAGCGTTCTCCACACTGACTGTGCTGGGAAGCCACGACATCCTACTTCTACTGGGAAACACCATGTCTTCCACTATTTATCTTGACATTGTTCAACCAACTCTTAGTGCTTCAAACACTTGCGTTCAAGAGCTTCATCTACTCTTTCTTCATACGGTACCGTGAGCTCTATTAACACTACTGTTTTTTGCACTATGTCTGGTCGTAGATTCATGATGGCTATATGCTGTGGGAACGCCAGCTGCCTGTTTACGTCAGCCCGCATTTGCCAGTCAATATTTGTTGTCAGTATCCCTCCTGCCGCAGTTTTCAACTTCTTTCCGCGTGTTGCATCGGCCTCTCTGATAAAGCTAATGAACTGTGGCCCCTTCACACCACCGACGCTGCGCTGGTTTCTCATTCGCAGGTCGATGCCTTGTGCTAGTATTTTTAACACCTGGTTATGTCTCCACGTGTATCTCCAGTCGGATAAGGCCTTTGTGCAGGCTGATAATACATGCTCTTGCCGCACAGTTTGCACAATGGTTACTCACTCTATTTCTACGTACATAGATTTGTTGGAGTGGGCAATATGTCGTAAACATAACTTATGGCAAAGCGAATTCTTCTCGATTCCATTTTCTAGAGCTCGTTCCATGGTAGCTTTATTAGCTCGAACCGATTCCCATCTAAGCCAGCTTCCTTGCTCCTAGTGGGCTACTGCCTTAGTCATACGTGACTCCTCTTCGCCTTGCCGAACTTCATCCCGGACTAGTACTCTTTGGCGTTCCTTTGAAGCTGACCTCAACCTACTATTGGTTATACATTCCAGCCCTAGCCGACCATGTGTTGCTGTCCCGATGATGTCACATTGTCTAAGCCTCTCCTCTGCTGACTTACCCGCCACTTCTACTTGCCATTTTCTCCCCGAGCGTAGCTTTATACCTGCCCTGCTGACGTATTGTGTTATTGCTGTCTCGGAGTATAACGTCCTGCCTCACTATGGCGACCTTATACTCCTCGACTAGAGACGAAAGCGGTAGTTGAAGCTTTGAGCCAGTACTGTATAGACTTTTGCTTTTCAGACTCCTCAGCATATTTAGCCATCATCTTATATACCTGCATATTGTTCTTTCTATCACCTCGACTGTGCTTAAAGGTACATCATAGATAAATAATATATATATATATCCATACACTTGGGTAGTTGTTTTTCAATCAGTTTTAGGAGAGTTAGTCGTTGACCTCCTACTGGCTTTTTCGATGGTCTTAAGTTTTCTTAGAGTGTTTTTTAAACTGGAGCTGAATTTGATATTCTATATATATATATATGTCCAACACTCTAAGACGCTTGTTGCTATGGTCTTTGACCATGTTTTTTTTTACCAGTTTTTTCATATAGTTGTTCGTTCGTTATCCAGTTGTTATTTGGGTCCCAACGTATGTTTAGGACTGACTGCACAGGAGTCGACTTTTAAAAACGTCTATTTCACTCTCAAACGTGCTAGTGAGGGACCACAATTCACAATCATTAAGAAAATACTCGAGAGTAACGCTTTAAATATAAGTAGTTTTATTTCTTCACTCACGTATGTATTTACGCACGTAAATATGTTTAAGTTTGACGAAAGCGGTGTTAGTGACTTGTTTACGTCTATTTATATCTTCAGTTGTTCCAAGTAAGCTTTCTTCACATTTATATATACTTTTTCCAGCTATCATCGCCGCCTTTTTTATTATTTATTTTTTTTTTTCAGTTTTGGATTGATTGATGAGAAGATTTCTTTCTTTGAGTTTTTCTGTGGTGTTGTTTTCTATACCTTCTATGATATGTTCCGCAGTAGATGTCCACCCTATGTCTCCAGCATATTGTTTGTCAACTGTAAATGATCTTGATCTTGATCTTGATGGGTTTAGGTGAGACGTCGTATGACATTCCTTCACCACGCATTCGCCAAGTATTTAATCAATACATTTTCGAACATAGTTTG
>LQRL01184487.1:565-12277 GCA_001703475.1 Hydroides elegans
ATGGTGATTTTGGGGACTTAGCGTGATTATTGATGGTAGTTTGTACGGACGAGTGCTCGCTTATCCATCGGTGGATTTTATTTTCCTTTGGCACATGGAACAAACACATAATGGAGCTGTGCTTAGGCGTATTATTTTTGAAAAATCTCTAAAATTGTAATTTTGGCGATTTTTTGAAAAATGGTGATTTTGGGGACTTGGCACATTAAGAAAAATTACTCGTGTATCGTGAAGTTTTGAGGACTAGGAATATGTAAGGAAAACGTTGTGAGAAAGACGTTGTGAGAAAGACGTAAGAAAGACGTTGGATGGATTTTTGTTGATGTTCTTAATTGATTTCCTCTGTTTTTTTCGGTTTTCAACTGTTGTTGAAGTAGCGGAGGACTTAATCAGCTTCACTGATCTACTTGTTGATTACTGTCTTATGCTATTTACGTACGGATGCTTTAATGGTTTCGTATATTAATTGATGTTAAGAAGCTAAATTGTATTTTTTGCATGCATTTCTCGGAAGATAAACTATACATGTATATTACGGGAGATTTCAGAGGATCAAAAAATGTTTAAATATGACAAAATAGTAAAACAAGTGGGATTTGAATATGATTTTGTTTACTTTATTGATGTCATGCATGTTTTCCTGATCATAGCTACAATTTGGTATAAAAACGATTTTGGGGAAACGACTTACATGTAGTAGAGCAACCTGGTTTACTAATCATAATTGAGAATTAGAGATAGGATTTTAAAAAATGAATATTTCAAATAATACGATTTCGACCAATAGCGAATCATTTGAAAATTGTTTGAATATATTTCAAACGCTTTACAATAAACGTTTATTGTTAATTGGACTAACTGTGGCTATGATCATATGTACAGGACTTGAAACAAATATGTTATTTGGTATTAAAAACGGAAAAGTAATTTGGCTTATCAACTCCCATAAAGACAAACGTGTACAATGTACGTGTATGTCAATGCGATGTTTGAGTCCTTTACAATAAAGCATGCATTTTCATTTATTTCCATTCGCATTTATATGTTTCGCCTTCATTCTTATATCCATATTCGTGTTGTCGCCCTTTTTCCAACTCGCTCGATTATCGCCCATTTGCAGCCCATCATGCAACGCGCCGCCATTTCGGGTCCTCCACTTCCGGTCAAACAATCCCGTGGTGGCTCACGTGGTTCCGAAAGACGTAAACAAACCAACGTGCGTCAGAGTAGTCACGAAATGGTGACGCTCGTGTCAGAGGAACGAGGGGGCAGTCCAGCGAAAAACGCGGCGGCAGCGAAAAATTCATCACCGATGAATTCGCAGGTTCGAGCTAATAATTCTTCGCAGGTTCGAGCGAATAATTCGTCGCCAGTTCACGTTGCGAATAACGCAGCGGCTTCACGAAATCTTCCAACAATGGTGTCTCAGAGTCCTGCAGCGAATAACGCATCGCCGGTTCGAGCGAATAACGCGGCAGCGTCTCGGAATTCTCCAGCAGCGAATAATTCGCCGGTGGCAGAGCGACCGCGAATTAAGACGCAGCTGGCGGTGTCCGGGCCAACAGTAGCAGGGATGAAGGTCCGTGTCGTGTGAAGAGTAATTAACAATTTTAAAGATATTTTTTTGGTTAACTTTGTTTGGGAACTCTTTATAAATTAATTTTCGTCCCTCTACGCCACAATTTTTAAAAATATTCTGTGGGCTGTTTACTCAGGAATGCTGTGTTTACCTTATTTTCTTTCAATAACTAAATCCCCTGGAGATAAGCGTTTTCTTTGACTTCAAAATAACATTTTTCATGTACTTGATGCACTTTAAACAGGTACACTTATCTAGACTATTCGATGTTGTAAGATTGTTTTCAGTTTGCCTTCTTTTATGTTTGCAATATTTCATGTTTGTGTTTATAAATTTATACACTCAGTAAATCCAAACTTGTATGCAAGAGCAAGCAACGCTCACTGTAAAATGTCCATTCAGTTCTCAAATCTTGTTTGAAAAATACCCAAAGAATGTGGAAATTAGGTGTACTGAAAGTTGTTAACATCCAGATGTTTAATCGTACAGGTGCAATAAACCTCGTTACTCTGGATGAAATATAATGAAATTGAACAAAAACCACATACAATGTATGAACCCCTTTTCTTTAATAGGCTATATATATATAGGCTAAATATATATGTTGAGAACATATATGTTGAGAACAATTTTTATCGTGATAGATGCTGGAAGATCCACGTGCAGGCGTAGGCACTCCCCCTGAATCTCCTCCAATGATGCATGACGATGGTAAATTCAGCAATGTCAATTGGTGTGCCGATTATCTGCAAGTATTAGGGAGTGAGAAACGACACGCATTTAAGGTAAGATTCCTTAAGATTCCTCCACAAAAATTACGTCGATAAGTTCTCTCTCCCTCTTTCTCATGCGCACATACAGCTCCCAGGGCTAAAGATTAAACAACGTCAACTGGTTTGTCCTATAATCTGTAAGGACACTAGGGAGCGAGGAACGGCTTGCATACAAGGTAGCATTTACCTGAAATTACTGGGTGCAAACCTTACCCCTTGAACTTCAATAGACTAGTAACAGAAACACTGCACCAAAATGTCTTCTTGTTCACTGCAGGTTCACACATTTAAGGGTCCACACTGGTGTGACTTTTGTGCCAACTTTCTTTGGGGTCTTGTGCATCAGGGAGTCAAATGCCAAGGTATGCAATCTTTTTGAAACGATTATTGAAATTGCCACAATGAATAAATGAACTGACAAATTGCATGGTAGTTCTTCACATGCCATATTTTTAGATAGTATTATTTGTAAACGTATGTCGTGCATTGGTACAACTTAACAAGCTGTGCCGGTTAGACTCTAGATGTGTTATTTTGTTTGGATCTAAAAAAAAGCTTTTATTCCATGAATCAATTAATACAATATTTGTCTTCCCTCAAGTTCACCGGAATTTTTCGGAAAAGGTTTATACGAACTGCACCTATATTATTATCATATCAGACATTTGAGTTTTGCCCCTAATATAATACATGTGTATATGTTTGTTTAGACAATTTTTATCTCCATTCCCAGATTGCGGCCTTCAGGCTCACCGGAAGTGCTCGGAAAAAGTGCCCAACGATTGTATGCCTGATATGAAATACGTCAAACGCATATTTTGCGTCGATCTTACGACTTTGGTCAAGGCGCAAAATACATTGATACCTGTTGTGGTGGAGAAGTGTATCAAGGAAATCGAAAAACGAGGTTTGTTTGAGGTTTATAATGCATGTATGTACATGTATATAGAACATTTACTTGTATAATTAGATTAAAGAAATGATGAAATGAAACGTACTCTGGTAAATACGCATAAAACATTGATACATTGAGACATTTTGTAAATATGTGATAACCTTGGATTGTAAAATTTGTATATTAGAAGTCGTAATGCGCACAAAGGTACAATGTTAAAAGTTAAAAACAATTAAATGGATACTGCTTCGCTTAATCCCTTGAGAAAAACCTAGAGAAAAATACATCTTCAAAATTCTGAGACTGACGATTTGATTCTGAGGCCGATGTTTATGTATTCTTTAAAAAAGTATTTTTATCGAACATTTATTTGTATTTTCTAGGTATCGAATCTGAGGGATTATACCGCGTGGCAGGTTTCCATGACGACGTAGAAGCAATCAAAATGGCATTTGACAAGGGTAAGTTATTTACATTAACAGCAATATGTAATGTTGTTTTATACATTGTTCCTCATATACATTTGATGATACAATGTTGTACAGTCAAATAATATCGGATGTTATCCTTAGTATGAAACACTTGAAAATTTCAATTTTTCTAGACTGTAAATTCCTTTCGATATAAAGATACCCCATGTACCAAATCTAACTGAAAAAAAATCTAATTAGCCGAAGGTCAATATTGATTTGAAAGAGATTTTGAATCACCATAAAGCAAATTTTATTTTCTCACAACAGAGGGTGAGAACACAGATATCTCTGAGGCACGCTACGACGACATCAATACCATTACATCGCTGCTCAAACTCTACTTCCGCCTTTTGCCTATCCCGCTTATCACTTTCGATATTTACTTTGATGTCATTGAGACCGTCCGTAAGTATTTGATCAAAGTATGTTATCAAATCCGAAAATTCGTTAATGGACACTAGATTTATTATACCGGTATCTTCATCAATTTTCATATTCAAAGGAGAATGATATAAACGTTACATGTTTGCTAATTCCTGTACACAAAGAGCTTAAGCCATGCACTAAAGCTGGGTCATTATCGATTCTTTGACAATCTCGTTTTGAACAAAAAAAGGGAAATACTTGTACTTTTAAAACATTGTTTTTTACAGGTCGGGAGGATTTGAGCCACGAGCAGATGCTGGACATGCTGCGAAAAGAATTTCTTCGTTTGCCACCATCTCATTACCACACTCTGAAGGCTCTCATGTCGCATCTCAGAAAGTGAGTTAATGTTGAATATTAATGTTAATGTTAATGTTGAATATTGTACAATGTATTGTGTTTGTCTTTTGTATGCATACTTGTATAGCAGATAAAACATATACGTCCTTAGAACATGTGCGTCCTTAGACAATACTTTAATGCGATGGCGCCTCTGATTTTCAAGCTTAAATCATTCTACTGGTCGCTCAAATAAACACCTTGGTTCATAATGCGCTATCCTAACTTATTCTTGAAGTTCCAAATTCAAATTATAAAAGTTAGGAAAATGTGAGTTTAACGCCAAGGATAAATGTAAAGTAGCGGTATGCTTATATTCAATTTCGTACTTGAAATCATTTAATTGAAATCAATTTGATTATATCAACAGGGTGACGGAGAAATCCAGTCGCAACATGATGTCATCTGAGAATCTCGCCATAGTCTTCGCACCCACGTTGCTACGCAGTCCGGAAACAGATCCGTTGAGCGGATTGACTGCGGTCAAGTTTGAACGCGAACTAGTGGAGCTGTTGATTGAACATGGCGGTAGACTGCTGGAGTCTAATCCTAGTCCAGTCCCCAGATAAACTCTTGGATAATAGACTCGTTGTTGATTGACTGCGGTCAAGTTTGAACGCGAACTAGTGAAATTGCTGATTGAACATGGCGGTAGACTGCTGGAGTCTAATCCTAGTCCAATCCCAAGATAGACTTCTATAGGAGATTGGTGTATAAGCGGGAACTGGTGGAGTTATTGATCGAATATGGTGGGTGGCTACTGGAGTCTAGTTCTAATCCAGTCCTCAGAGTCTTACAACCGACTGGAATTTTTGCATTCTATTTCAAAGATGAATTGGTACTGGTGGAGTTAATAATATTTGGGTAGACTGTCGTAGTCTTATCCCAGTCCAGTCCAAAGATAGACTCTAGTGCAATTATAAAATTCATTGACTGATGGAGTCACAGTCATGTCCAGTCCAAGATAAACACGTGTATTAGACTCTAGGGTCTATCCGCAGTCTTATCCAGGATATATAGACTTTATGTTGCTGATTTTTTAGGTCAGCTAGGAGCTACCCTGCTAGACTCTCATCAGACCGTTCGGATCTTTTCATAGTCTATTACGAAGATATACTCTGTTAGTTGTTAATTTTATTCCAGGGTAAATGAAATATTCTTGAATAGTCAGTATGATTTGACTTTTCGAATAAGAAAGGGTCTAGTGTCAGAAAATATTGTTTAAGAAGAATACCAGAAATAGGAATTAGTGAAGTCCCATAATACATGTTCTTTTTTTGCAGACTGCTAGATCTTTATCATGATTAAGAAAATCTAGTCCCGCTATGCCCTTGAATACCTTTACTTGCATGCAAATGTGAATTGATACATTTAGTTAGTATTTGTTATAAACATATTTTACGATATATTTATCGTATAATTTTGCTGTACGTTTATTAAGGACAAGACCCGAATTCGCAGTTAATGATCTCAGATCCATATGAATAACATACAATATATGTTTCGATTTTTTTATTTTTATAAGGTTTGTGTCAAATGTTTTTGAGAAAAAGTTCCATATTTCTCCTAAGCAGAGGCTTATAGTATATGCTATAAACTCTGACCTACAATAATTTGTGCATACATAAATTTCGTTCAGGTAAAAGCCGTAAACATATTTGATAAAAAAGTGTTTTATATAATCAAGATCCAAATAATATGTGCAAACACAGAAGCTTTTTATGGACAAACATTCCTTTACCAATACGGTTTAATCGTCTTAATTGTTATATTTCTGTTATGGAGTAAAACAAAATGTGCGAGAGCTTGTGTTGCCGTAAACGGAAAATTTAATCTTATGAATCTATTTCGTCCCGTTAGAACTATATATTATATAGTATTTTTCGATATCCAAATATATATAGATTAATTACTTATGAGATAAATATTACCAAAAAAAAAAGTAAGCAGGCTTAATTCTAACAGCATTAGGTTCGACAGCCAAAGGTTACAATCGTTATCGAAATAAATTTAAATATATTACAGCTTAAATTAATTGAAATATTGATATTGGCCTATATATGTAATAATTTTATATACACATTAGAGTTTATTCGATAAGCTCATACTTGTATGAATGCTCTTTCACTATGTTTGCACTGATTTAGAAAGTCACGCTATCCAGACAGAGTTTTCTTGATTTTATGAATAATATAGTTTATATTTGTAATATTATTATTGCGAGTAATGCACTGCCAATAATCATGCCCATTCTAACATTCATTTGTTTTATATTATGTGATGTGATTGAGTGAGAAATTGAAAGATGTTTGTAAATTTGACTGTATATATGGCTTTGTAAGTAAGATACTGTGTACCATATGCTAGTCAAATATATTGCAGTATGATTTTTGCTAGAATGAGAGTTCTAGATAAGGGTTTACTATTTGTTTGTGTTTTATCGAATACATTTGGTTAGTTGGTTAGAGCTTCTCAAATCCAAGTTTGAGCTGAAATATTTTATTTTCTCATGCAACTTTAGTAAGTGATTTCAAATACATAGAATCAGAAAATAAATTTCCGCAGATTAAATAAATATGGGGTCTGTTCTAAAAAGTATATATGCTTAAGAGCACAGCTTTGTAGTACATTCACAAAACAGTATTGTCACCCTAGTATTGAGAGTATAAATAAGTATAAATAAAGCTTTATTTATAACGCTTGTGTCATTTGTTAACACAATGACCGACTGTATTGATTTTTATGTAGGAGGTTTCGTTCACACGAGATAAAAAACAACTTATTAATCTATGTAGACTCTAGTAAATAATATATAGAAAGGCTTAGATTCATACATAGACTACATATAGATTGGTTCAGCATTAGCCTTTCAACTCAAAAGCTAGTACGTGTTTTCCAATGCATTTTTGATAGATAACCCATAACGCTCCTAGCACTTCGAAAACGCAACGAGTGTTTTAGAGTTTCTCATAAAGGGTGCATTGGTAAAACCACAAAAAAAGCTACGATTTAAAATGCAACTGTAAACTATATAGGGTAACCGCAACCGTGTAGTTCTCTTTTGACGCTTAAAATGATAAGATGCTTCTGTAAAAAACCTAACGAGGGTTACTTGACGTTTCGCTTTGGTGATTATTATAGAGAAATAGTACTTTGTACATATTGAACACTGTTTTACATCGTAAGTGCTTTTTTATGAGTAGATATTTTAATTTTAGCTCTGAATGATGGTGTGATAAGTCTAAAACAATGATTAGATTTATCCATTTTGCATTTTGATCGATTTATTTTGATATTTTTAGAGCTTAAGAATGATTTGTTAATGAGAAAAAATATGGAAATATTTATTCATGAAAATATATCTCAATTTGCATTTGTGTGGATCGCTATATAATATAATTGGCAATACCAGCCGCATTTAAAACAATGTGAAGCAATGATCTTTAAGTTTTTCTTAGATACCTAATATTGAATATATGGATGCGAAAAAAACGTAAATTTGACTTATGTATCATGCTATAATATTATTGTATCAGAGAAGTCCCTGACGAATTGCAGTTACATATTTTTGCGTAGGCTAAATTGGAAATTGATCTCTTTTTCTGTTTTTTTTTTTTTTTCGTTATTGCAGTAGTATAAGTTGGTTGTGTTTTTTAGATACAGAGGGTTCAGTTGTAATGTCGATGTTAAATGTTGTGCAATCGATTTTATTTTGTGTTTAAATGGTAACTTTCATTGATAGTAGAATTGTAAGTTTTCTATGATTTGAATCGTGAATATATATTTTTGCGGTATACAAATATGTAGATATTCATGATGTTTTAACACCAAAAGGAAATCTGATGCTTCGATTTTAAACACAGTCGTATGACTATAGGTCATATTTTGAGCTGTCTGACCCAAACAGAATCCTGTATTTACCGGTACAATAAAACCTGATGTATGAACAACTTTATGGGTAGTGCAATATCTACAATCAACTTTCTGTATACGAATATTACGTTTTAAAATCATAAGGTTGGAAATTAATTATCAATTCATACATGTTTGCCTTTTATGTTTGAGAATGTTTGAGCTTAGGTGATTTGCTACTGGTATATATGCGGTATGTGTTTCAAACTGTAACATTGCTTTAGTGTTCGTAAGCAGATGAGTAGGTTTTTATTACTTTTTATTTTACATGTACCATGTGATATATCAAAACATGCTGTATAATGTTTATATATGTGACTTTTAAGAAATTCAAAACAAATAAAAACAGTTTCATCTTATCAAGTTTTTATTTTGGTTTGAAAACTAACTCAAGGATATGTGGAATTAATATACAACAAAACAAGTGTAAATCATATATTAATCATATTTAATAGGCAATATTTTTGCTTTAAATCATATGAATAATTTTAAAATAACTTATTTTTACCGAAAAGGGATAACAATATGATCACATAGAATGTTTTTAAAATGCACAGAACCAAACATGGGAAAAGTAATGTCAAAATCAAAAACATAGACTGGCTATTGATTCACAACTCAGGATTAAGCGTTAATTTTTTTATTTTTCCATGACAATCCTCATATAAACGCTCTTCTTCAAATATTCCATCACTTGAATTTAACCTACGATTTGACGTTATACAATTCATCTTTTCATGTCCCTTTTCACATTAATGACTCCTCTCAAAATATTATATCACAAAAATATAACTCAGACTCAAACGTTATATTATATATTTTTCCAATAATACTCTCCCTATCTTCATAATACAATTCTTGTAAATAAATATGATTTTCACTATATAAACTAAATGTGTTTTTTTTTTTCAATAAAACCCTTAAATCTCTCCTCCCCCTCCAAACTTATATCACCGGAATATGCAGGTCTCATATCTATATTTAAATCAAACATCTCTTTTCACGTCACAATTCCACTCAAATCATTTGAAACAGTCATAGCTTTGCTATCACCCAAAACAACATCTCCCGAAGAATCCGCATTATTCTCATTCGCTGGTTTTTCAAGATTCCACGTTCGCTGGTGTCGCATGTTGGTGATTGGCTGGTTCCGCGAGACGTGTCTGGAGAGGTCGACCTTGGAGGTCTGGATTTGAAAGGCCGGGGTTACCCAGGTGCCGCAGCGACATTGCTCGCCTGTGAGATAAGATGGAAAACTGGATGTAGGATGCATAAAAAATATGGGATTTATTATATGTTCCATCCTAACGCATTCAATAAACGCTGCAAAAAGAAGTTCGAAATAAATGCTTTAAATGATTAAAATTAATTTATTCAATAGGTTGTGGCACGAGCCAGAATTCTTTCTCAGTGATTTCTCAAGGAAACCTTTATTCTGTCTCGGTTGATCCGATTATAACTCGGTATTTTTCGAGAGTACCTAATGCTGTCTCGTTAATCTTGATTTTCCTTCGACACTTAGCCTACACTTCCCTGAAATGTTGGAAGCTCAATATAATTTATCATCAATTATTAATATTGATACTGACCTGACCAGGTGAAAGAACCAATTTTTGAATTGCACTTTGGACACGCCAGCTGTAAAGATAAATAAAGTCATTCATAATCGAGATAAATAGCTATCATTTTTTAATAAACATCATAAACTTTAAAAGCGTTAATTTGATTATTGGCCCATTTTCAGACATTAAATTTTATGTATCATTTATTTTTCTTATTCACTTAAGCATTTGACGCAAGCCATAGTGCTGTAGATTATGTCAAATTAAAGTTATCCGCAAAAAAAGGCAACGAATCTCGAATCCAATATAAAATAGAACATCTTCGCAATTTACTTTGCCCGATATATTGACGATATCGTCTCCCATCCATTGCACGGGTTCGATGAATAGCGAGCGTGTACATATTTTGCTCTCCTCATTCTGCACGCCCTTGCCCCCGTGCCAGGAGAACGCACGCTCACCAACTCCCTCAGGGTGCGTGAGAACAGAGGACTGTTTGAACAGGGGGCGTCTGTAATATAAGAAGATGAAATAACACATGAAACTGTTTGAACAGATAGCGTCTGTAAAATAAACGAAAAAGCGTTTGTAGGTGAAAAATATCCAAGAAACCAAGGTTTTTTTTTTAGGTGGTCGTCTGTAACAAAGCAAATTTTACTGCACAGGTTCAATGATGTGCACAAATGCCATAAGTCTCATTCAGCACGCCCTTGCCCCCGTGCCATGAAAACGCCCGCTCGCCCACGCCCTCTGGGTGCGTGAGTACTGAGGACTGTTTGAACAAGGGGCGCCTGCTTAATAAAAGTTAATGATAAAGTGCTAAAGGGCCTAATAACGTTTTAAAGAGCTTTTATTTGTTGTGCTTTAAAACACCCATGCTTAAAACCCAATAATTGATTGGAGTGGTCATCTGAAATAGTATAATTACACGGTGGTTCAATGAATAGCGACCGTGTACATATCTTTGTGTCGTCATTCTGCACGCCCTTGCCCCCGTGCCATGAAAACGCACGCTCGCCCACTCCCTTTGGGTGCGTGAGGACTGAAGACTGAACGGGGGGCGTCTACAACAAATAAACCTATATAATTCTAAACGAAACACAAACGTTCTTATAATGTTTTTTGAATAAATATGCCATGAGAATGCCCGCTCGCCCACTCCCTCTTGGTGCGTGAGGACCGACGACTGTTTGAACAAGTTGGCGTCTACAAAATACAGCTATTACAAGTTTACATGTATTTTTAATACCAGAAGGTAGCTCTTCTGGTATTCTATAGTGTTATGATTGCAAAAAAGGTGAAAAAAAGTCGTTTTTTAAGGAACAAGAGGAATTTATGCAATGTAAGCATATTTCGATCGAATGATTTAAAGTGTTTTCATATGGGGAATGTACCCATATACGACATTGATGACCCATATAAGACATCGGTGATATGATAGAGCGATTTAGTGTTTTCTTATGGCGAATGTACCCATATACGACATTGGTGACCCATATAAGACAGTGGTAACGCATTCAGATATTCGCGAGCAAAATTGAAAGGATATATTGTTGTTTATATTTAAATTACCCGAAAATTCCCTTACAGGATAACGATTAAAACAAAAAGAAATTCTATTTTAACATTATAAAATAAACAAAAATTGTATATTTCGAATTGAATTGATTTCTCTCTCGCTCTCTCTTTCTCTCTCTCTATCTCTTTCTCTCTCTCTCTCTCTCTCTCTCTCTCTCTCTCTCTCTCTCTTTCT
>LQRL01184489.1:0-10820 GCA_001703475.1 Hydroides elegans
GTAAGAAACGCGCGTGAATTTGCATGTACATAGGCATTTTATATACATGTACAGTGGCGCGCAGGCTTAACTTCTCGATTTCACTAACGTTTAGCGTTTAACGTTTAAGGGTTTGCAAGATCAGAATATAGCGTTTAGCGTTTAACGTTTAGCGTTTAGCGTTTGATGAAAGGGCATATAAGAAAATAATATAAGCACTCATAATGATGTCCTTTATATACCCTTCACACATGTGGTAGCTATGGTTTAGCGTTTAACGTTTAGCGTTTAGCGTGTAACGTTTAGCGTTTAAGGGTTTAGCGTTTGTGCGTTTAACGTTTAGCGTTTAGCGTTTGTTGGGAGTGCGCTCCACTGTACATGGAAGTGAATAGTAACTAAAGTACATGGACGTTCAATTACATCATTCTGATTATTTCTATATAATAAACATAAAGGATGGGAAATGATCCGATGCGACATGTCTACGCGACAAATCGAGTAGTAGGGGGTCAGGGTTTTTCGCAATTATGGAGCTGTATTTTATTTCTATCATTTTCGACCTTGAATATTTCAATATTTATTTTTAAACACATATTTCTCTTTGCGATTAGGTTCACATATATACATTGTTCCAATATGCAGAGATAATAATAGTTTTTCGATAGAACACAGACTCTTTCAATGTTATTCAGCGAGTAGACATAAAATATGTGTGATGCACATGCAACACAAATGAACAAATTACATTAAACATATTTTATGTGGGCAAAAATAAATGCATTTCTTTGTCTCTTGGAAACCTTAAAAAATATAGTTCACAATAATATTGCCTATTTAAACATCCAAACTTAGCACAACTTTCAACACCTTGCTGAATCATTTCCCCCATGCTTACAAGGATATGTAGATGTAAATGCACTTGAACTGAATGCCACGTGATGTTTAGTTAATGAAGGCGGCCGCGTGAGGCAGCACACAGCTCATTAATTCAGGATTCGTATGCAGTTGCACCTCTCTATAATATAAGCTCTCTGGGCAAAGGTAAGGTTAGTTGATCAATTAAGGCAAATCGATTGATATTTCGTCGAATAGCATATCACGTTTATCTTCCTTGTTTTTATTAAAATTGTGGTACAATTTTCATTAAATGAAGGGGCCCTAGCATATTAATCGTTGAGAGAACTTAGTCGGGCCATCGTGTCCATTACACTAGCGATAAATGTGGATAGCATTCTGCTATCTGACAATAACAATATTGCGCTAAATCAAATAAATTTAAAATGAAACCTGTGATTCAAGAAAGATTAAAACATACCAAATGAAGGGGACAAAGCCATTCGTTTGATACGCAAAATGATTTTTTGGGAAAGCTTATCGACATTTAGAGGTGAATAAAACTTAATGAAACATAAATAACTGCAGTTGATTATTGTCATTAAACTTAATACAAAAGCCAATCTACAAATTGATCTCTCATAATGCACCAACCATGCTTTTGATACACTTAAAAACTCTATTGTGAAAAATGTATTGTCACCCGTCATTGAATATCGTAATATTGTGTTGTTAGTGAAATTGTAAATACCAATTTAATTACATTTTATTAATCAGAAATGATTCAAGTTGATTATGTGAAAATTTCATTTCAAAAAATCGACGCATTAAAAAGTTATAGACCCAAACACCCACCAGAGCGTTATTTTTTTTGGAACACGTTATATTCAGTCGCGCGCGTTTCTAACTTCTCATGAGTTTTTTTTTGCTTGTATGCGTTCCGTATGTGAAGTTGAAAACGCCCGTGACTGTTACGTTGTATTTCTTTCTGTTATTGTTTTAAGAGCGTAGCAATTTCGATTAATTCTTAAGTTTGATTAAAACGTGTTTGTTATGTGTCATAACTTGATTTTATATGACGACTATGCTGAAGCAAAATATTATTTTTAAATTTAAAGTTGTAGTTTTAAGACACTGCTATTTTAGTCATAATCATTCGTTATCAATGAAAACCAAATGATGCTAATTTATCCTAATTGCCACATGTGACATTATTATTTTTCAAGCTTAATTGAGTCTGTTAACGAGAAAATTGCGATAAGCGTGAATAATTGTAAATAAAAGTCCAACGGTCATCCCCTCATTGTTCTCTTCTTCCCGAGGAGACCATGAGGGGCGTGGCTGAAATCACAATCCATGCATTTTTTTTATTCGCCTTTGTTGTTCATCCTTGTTAGTTATTGTGAAAGATGCGGCGACATTTGCATTGTATTCACACTACAGATGGCATTTCACGATGTCCAAGCCATTGTTGTCGAAAGGGCACGTTACGGTACTTTCTCATGGTCGATAAAAAGATCATAAAAGTTTAATACGTTGATCAGCATCGTATTTTTTACAATATGTGGTCACATTTGGTCCTGTTTCGCTTATACTCCAAATGCCATGCATAACAAAGCATTATAGAAAAAAAACACTTTGATTTTCATAACAAGTATTTATTACAGAACAACATGTATAAACTTAAACTAACCAATCATAGGGATTGTTCACACTAGACGCGACACGCGGCAATATACCTATATGTTCTTTATTGGCTCTGCCGCATGTACTATAAAGAACATATAAGTATATTGCCGCGTGTCGCGTCTAGTGTGAACAAGCCCTTATAGTAAAACCTAAATCAAATTAAATGTACAAAATTATCACGTAACTAGATACAATTCAGATAGGATGCTCGAAAACTCAAATATAAGCTACTTTTTTTTCAGGCGACATATAAACATTTATACATTTCAAATAAATGTATTTTATTTTGACACATTTGATTGCGCACCATTTCATGGATTGATCTTAAGATATATCATTTGAGATGATTATATTTTCTTTTAATATTAGAATAAGGTCAGTTTTATGTATCAAGCTCCCAATGGCCATCCCACTCGGCAAGGGTCGTCCATAGTACGTCGCATTTGGACGTGACGTTGAGAGGACGACCTAGTTTGGGCCCGTATGAAAGTTTTCCGGACGTCCTTTCACGTCCTGGCGTCCGTAGAACGTAATTTGTACGTCCGATTCGGACGCGACGTCGATGCTACGTCTTTTCTACGTCCGCGACTAATAAGGACGTCCGGAAAACTTTCATACGGGCCCAAATAAGGGCGTCCGCTCAACGTCCGTGGACGTCTTGCCGAGTGGGATAATGCAAAATATGGACAAAGAGTCCTCGTATGCAACACATAACTAAGCTCGCCTACAGTGTGCGTTATGCATACAAAAATTTGCTTTTAACAGGATTTCACTAGTTTATATTTTAATAATTCAATATGAACTTATTGTTCAAAAATAGGGTCTTTAAATATTCTTATATGCACTTAATATGCACTTTTGATGATTTAGAAAATAATTACATTATTTTTTACCCGAAATACTGACACCAAAACATTATAGATCGTAACGCTATTCTAGCAAATTTTGAATCAAGACAAGAAATGGCTAATATATAATCAGGAAAAATACACAAATATGCAAACGTTCATATGTAGATTTTAAAAGCAAAAATTGAGTGCTCCGGGCAACAACGAGATACGTTCCAAATCGTCGTTGCGAGAAAACAAACGTTATTTTTTTTTATTGTCCAGAGCAATTAACACAAGTTTGCTTAAATATACAGCACATATTTGTAATTACGTGTCAATTTGCACTTCTTTCTGATAAAACATGTTAATTATATTTAATATGTTGTTGTACCATAGTTCATTTTGCGGGATCAACAAATGAATTCACAATTGACGTCAATACAACGCTATTTGAGCCCATCCAGCTCAATCTATAACCACATGAGTTAAAGAGGTTAAAATTGAAATATATGAGCAAGGATGTTGGGATAATTCGATACTTATAAATATAGATTATAGTCGCAGCATGTCCGAGCTTTCACAATGTATTCAATTATTTAATATAACTATTATTTAATTTTTGATAAATAAAAATGGCGTTTATACCAGGGAGGCACAATCACCTCTTTTGATAAACCCAAGGCAATAGAGTAACAAACAAAACTATTATCTCGACGAGATATAATTCGAATTTCTTCGTTTGTATTAGACCTTTGTATCGAGTTTTTGGACAAACTCAGGTAACTTTTGTGTTGGACCATAGTTATACGTTTAATGTTAAGGTTTATTCTCATAACACTCTAATCCATTCTTACATTAACCATTTAACTACTCAATTGAAAAATATCAGTTGAATATATAATATAGCTACCGAGCTATTGGCCGCCAAATCTTTCGACTATCAAAATCGGGTGTATCAAATTTTTTGGACATAATGAAAAAAAATATTGATCTTCTTTATACGGCATAGGAGTACAATGTGATATTGTATCCTGGCTTTAGAAAAAGTATTTTGAAAAGTTTAAAGGCATTTAAGACCAGTAGTAACATGTATATATCGGTGAAACTTAGCACTTTAGGGTCCCCCATGCCCCCTTATCCCGTCAACCAGTCAAGAGGTTTATTGTGATTGATTGGTCATGTAATATTCAATTATTCACATTTATGTCGGTGGAAAATCCAAGTTGTGCTATTTTTAAAATAATATACGTCGCAAATCATATTTCACAACGTAATATTCCCGAAATTTATCTAATTCTCCTCTGTTACATAATTGTTCTATATTTTCATGCCAAAATACGTGGTCGAGGGACATTATTTCCAGTGTATTTCATTCTTAAAATAACAAAAAATATAATTTTTCATATAGACAAATATGAATTATTGCTGGTTAAAGCGAGTTGGTAGTTTTGCACTTGGGCGAGTTTTGTGCAGAGTTGCAGTTCATGCGGACGGTGTTACAAAGATGAGATGAGTCTGTTTCGCAGTTCAGACGAGTTAGTGCTTCGCGGTTGAGTTGATATATGCGACAGGGGCGTGGTCATCAAGTAAATAACTTCTTGGTTTTGACCTTTACATCCTTATAAAAATTCTTACATAATTCACATATGGCTTTAAATTGGACCCGAGCGTTTATGGGTCAGGTTCAAATATAGATTTGATATAATAGATCTATTTTGTGTAGCATCTGTATGAAAATAACATTAATACATTAGTGAATATTTGGAACGTAAATAGTAGTGTAATGACAAGGGTTTCCTTAGATTTTTCTGGAAGTAAAATCTTAAAGGGGGGCGTGTGTAGGAAAAAGGATTTTTCGCTATTCTGTCCCGGGCCAATTTTTAACTATTTTATGGTAACACTTATATCTGGGCATATTTTGCTGGTTTATGGTATATGTAAACAGTGGGAAATTTAAATTTCTGAAATAAATAAAAGGTTATAAAATGTCAAATGAATGTTTCCCAATATTATAAAATAAACTGATAATTATGGAATGTACAATTTTGATGAATATTATAATTTGTGAATTATTCGCTCCGTTCTTTAAAATCACACGTGCGGAAATGGAGGGCCGCTTAAGCTCATAATGAAATGTGTCATTTTAAATCGAATTTTGATGAGGCAGGTCGCATAAAAAATATGTAATCGTGTTTAAGAATACACGTGGGCCTCGGGGGCCTCGGCCCGGATAGTTAAGGAGTCATTTTATCGATGTTCAGGTACGTGTATTGATAGAATCTGATGTAAAACCATTGTGTCTTTTGGCTTGTAATATGTACGAGGGTTTTGCAGTTATTTTGTTTACGATGTATTCATGTAAAAGTCTATTAATTAATGTGTTGAATTCATTGACTTGTTCTTTATTGGCCTGTGATCTGTAATGTGTTTTGGGCTGTAATTTCATAGAGGAATAAGTGAGCTATGCTTGATTTAAAACGTGATTCGTTTTGGTTTTGAAATCATGGAATTTACGAACTTTTGCTTTTGTTGAAATAATGGGATTTCTGTATTAAAATAAGTAGTGATTCGTTACATGAATAATGCTTGATTTGAACTGTGATTTGATTATATGAAATGAAAGTAAGGATTGTTGATTTGTTTGAATATAACCCCGGGTGGTCGACATGGTGTCAGACGTGAGCTGTCCGACGGGAGATGCCGACGTGACGTGTCAATCGCAAGGGCACGGGTTCGAACTGCCGCTTGAGGAAAACGCTGGCGTGGCGTTTCGTTGTCGCTTTTGAAAAGCGAGCCCTTCGATTCTTATCGAAGCTACATAGATACAGAACTCGGAAATGCGGTTATGCTATCGGAATCGGGCGACATTGAGTCGCGATTGGCGTAGTGAGCACGCCGGGAGTTTTTGCGATTTGTGCGATGTATTATTCGCATGGTTTTGAATCGGCGATTTGGCGTAGTTAGCGCGCCTGGAGATTTGCGATTCGTGCGATCATTATTCGCGCGATTTGGTATCGTCGGTTGTGAGCAATACTTTCGGGGATAGTGAGGGTTTCGATCTAGCGTATACATGTATATTTGTTGATGAATTATTTGATATAAATAAAATAAGAGAAATTTATTTTATTTGGTTTCATTGCGTCGGGTCAAATGGCTCAGAAAAAAGGGCATTTATGACAAATATAACATGACCAACTAATCACAATAAACCCATTGATATGTTGACTGGAAAAAGGGACATGGGTGACCCTAAAGTGCTAAGTTTCACCGATATATACATGTTATTACTGGTCTTAAATGCCTTTAAACGTTTCAAAATACTTTTTTTAAAGCCAGGAAACAATACCACATGGTGCTGCCATGCCGTTTAAAGAATATTCATATTTTTTTATATTCCGTCCAAAAAATTTGATACACCCGATTTTGTTAGTCGATTTTTTAGCGGCTAATTGCTCAGTAACTTAATTATATATACAACTGATATTTTATAATTGAATAGTTAAATGGTTAATGTAAGAATGGATTAGGGTGTTATGAGAATAAACCTTAACATTAAACGTACAACTATCGCCCAACACAAAAGTTACCTGATTTTGTCCAAAAAATCGATACCAAGGTCTATATTGTTTAAAAACCGCCATGAATAAAAATGTCACTTCATACATCACAATGACGTTTCGTGAGAAACAAAACGACTAGATGAGCCACCGAGGTTAGATTTATTAAGAAATTTTAAGCATCTCTACTCTAGAAATTCATCAGAATATAAATCAAAACGTTTAGCTCATCCCTCATGTTGAATCAAATATTGGCGCGCTTTAAAAGTTGTTAAAAAACTATTTTTGGGGGGAAAACAGATTTGGCGTTGAGGCACAGAATGAAAGTTTAGGTTTTTCTAAATTTTGTATAAACCATTTGAGAGAAACATATAGTAACCAATCCGTTATTTTTTAGTAAATATCTCACGCACATCTTTGCGAAATTTGCCATCATTAATATAATATAGAAGCGGATTGCCAATATGATTAAGCATATAAATATATTGAAACGGGAAAGCGCTGTCGATTCCGATTAGGAGAAACATTCCCAAGTACGACAGGAAAAAGAAAAGCGAGATGAGACCGAAAAGTCGCAACACTTTAAGGTGACGCTGATCATTTGGAGCTTGTGGCATGTTGTGGCGATTTCGTTTCGGAGCTTGTTGAACCGTTGTGTTGTTTT
This sequence comes from Hydroides elegans, assembly GCA_001703475.1. Lineage (NCBI taxonomy): Eukaryota > Metazoa > Annelida > Polychaeta > Sabellida > Serpulidae > Hydroides > Hydroides elegans. The sequence continues at coordinate 7,554 of LQRL01184489.1, forward strand.
CACCTCCAGATTTCACCTGGCTCCCACCGGCTCTGTTCCTTCGAATTGTATTTGAATAAATGAGCGTTTGAGTCGAGGAATAAGAAACATATATAGTTCATTCATGTCCAAGGAATTCAAATGTTCAAAATGTTCCAGAAGTTCAAACTTGATTTGGTATATGTTATTTTACTACTTAATACTCAAATAGGTTGAGTTAGAATGGAAAAATTATGTTGAAATATTAATTTATTTTTCAATTATTATGATATATTAATACATTTTGAACCTCTGACCATTTTGAACCGAATCCTAAGAAATAATTTTTCAGCGAATAAACTTGCGAATTTACATGTCATTCAACCCGTGTGATGAACGTGCAACTAATTTAAAGGCTAAACATTTTATAGATTAGGGCTTGTTCACACGGGAAGCGACGAAACGCGGCCTGCGACAATTATTTGTTCTTTATAGGACTTTGTCAATTTTTTTAGAATCGCGTTAGAAAAGGTGTTCACACTGGAAGCGACAAGTTCAGAACGACACATGTTTGATATTTAAACAAATAATTTCCTTAGACAAGTTGAGTTGTTTGTTTCTTGCCGCAAGTGGCGGTGCAAAAACGCAAGGGCGTTTCTTGCCGCAAGTGGCGGTGCAAAAACGCAAGGGCGTTTCTTGCCGCAAGTGGCGGTGCAAAAACGCAAGGGCGTTTCTTGCCGCAAGTGGTGGTGCAAAAACGCAAGGGGCGATTCCGCACCGCCTCTCGCGTTTGTGGAGATCCTATTATGAAAATTAACAGTTTAAAGACTAAGAATCGTCAGCTGTCGTTTCCCATGTGAACACCTTGCCGCTCCATTTCCGTGCCTAAAACGCGTGTCGCTTCCCGTGTGAACAAGCCCTAAAGTCGATCTTTTGCATATTTGAACGTTTGAACATTTTGAACAATTTCACACAGTAAAATTCAAAATTTATTTTGTATAGATATTAAAACTTTCACTGATTGGACACGAGGAAATTATATGTTTTTTATATATTAACCTTTTGACTCACTTTTTGACTCAACTATATATCAACTAGACATTTTGAACAATTGAACATTCATTCGGAACATTTCAACCCCTTGGATTTACCTCATATATTTTAATGTCTTATTTTTTAGATAAATGCTACAATTTAATTGTCATGTTGTGTCATATTTTACTATCCACACCATGGAAAAGTTAAGATTGATTCAGAATAATTTCTTATGCATTAAGATGACAAGCAACTTTGCGATTTGGTCAAATTTACATTTGAAAAACATCTATATCCTCTTCTAACTAGGTAGACCTATCAGAAATAAAATGACTCCTGACACCAGATTTGAACTTACCTCTCTTGCTTGCTGGATTGTTTGCCAGTTGTTTCAATATCTGTAGTCGTATTTCTTTTCGAGGTTTGAACTCCGATCTGTGACTTCCTTCTCTTATATATGTCATATATTATCATTGGATATGCCACCAATATTGCTGTCATCGCAATAATAAGCGATGATGCGGTAACAATGCTACTATCGTCCATATAGAATATTGAGGACACCATTGACTCGATCCCTAGCAATAACAATGTGATCGCCACTACTAATGGTAGGCGCTTACGGAAAGCTGTATACGTAAACGGTCGCTTTATCGCCCATGTTCTATCTATTGCCATAAAGCAAAGAAGCCACAGGTTTCCTCTTAACACAAATCTGGTGGATCCCATTCGAATTCTGAATATGATTACAAAAGGGCAATTCCATCGTTACGTACGTTACTTTTTAACTAGGGTACCTGTATTCAAATTGACAGGTAGTAAACCACAGACGTTATTTCTATTACATTTTGGCATTAAATTGAAGGAGAGATATTCCTGTTTTCAAAACAGTATACATTAAGCCATATTGTCTAGCAATTTTCCCAAGACATTCAATAATGTCGTCGTTATGTACGTTACAAAAAATGGACATGGGTTTTTGGCACTTAATCGGAAGTCGCTAGATTTGCTCAAAAGAGTATGTTACAGAAACAAAAACCTGCTGAATTTGTTGAGTGATGACTTGGTCTTCTTATAAAGAAATTAATTTTGCGTTGGCATTCTCCCTTTGCATCAAATAACGTGATCAGCCTGTCAGACTCGCGTTACGTACGTTACGTTACGTACGTTTCAATGTCTTTGCAATTCTTCCAGTTGCTTATAACTTTGTATTTTGCGATCTTTATTGCTACAAACTTAAATACTTTGATAAGAATAGATGATGTAAATATGATTAATGCATGAATTATTGAGAAGTCGACATATTTTCGAAAATGTTAAATTTTTAAATGTCAAAAATAAGTTTTATCCCTAAAATATATTATGTGTAATTTTTATCAGATTATCGAAGGACAATGCATAAAATAGGCTTATAATCAGATTTAAACATCAAAAAGATAAAAAATATTACGGTTTAATACAGAATTCAAATTTCCTGCATAAACCTATTTATTTCATATTTCAATAATTGTTTGCAATGGAGTCAAAGAATGAAAAAACTTTCAAAACTTCCAATATGCGTTGTCCTCGTTCTTTCTTACACGAGCCCGCATAATATATCCTATTTGTAATGATAAATAATATATGAAATTCATTTTCTTAATTAAGATATTTTTTGGATTTCAATCAGAAAACCTTAATACATATATGATCATGTTGAGAATTCTAAATTTACTCATTCTTGTATTATACGCATGTTTATGCAAAATATTTCTGTGCTGTATAGTTTTTGAACAAAAATAAAGTAAAAAGATGCTTGCGGAGCATCGTTATTATCGTATTTGGGCCCTGCATAGAATGAACACCTTGAACATGATTCGAACCATTATAAATTCTTTAAACTTTGCACCCGTTTGCATTGATTTTGCTTTAACATATTAAGGTACTGATCAAAACCAGTCTTTCAGATAAAATGTGATCCGAGAAATTGCATATATTTATAAAAATAGACAAGTATTGCAAGCAATTTTAATTCTAAAATCTGCTTAACGCAATTGCAAAAAAAATTTCTTTTGATGCATATCATTATAGGTTAATAAATGCGTATTGAGGTGTATTACACGTATTTTGCATTCGAATTTGTTATTAAACAATATTCAATCAAAATAGTCATAGACCATTGATTTAAAGTGAGAACTACGTACACGTCTCTTTGGTCCGACCTTGACCTTGACTTTGGGGTGACGTTAGCAGTTTTTTCGCGCCAAAATGGCCAAGACAAAGGGAGGGGGGAGG
>LQRL01184491.1:0-10971 GCA_001703475.1 Hydroides elegans
TCGTCCGTACAAACTACCATCAATAATCACGCTAAGTCCCCAAAATCACCATTTTTCAAAAAATCGCCAAAATTACAATTTTTGAGATTTTTTCAAAAATTATACGCCTAAGCACAGCTCCAATATGTATTTGTTCCATGTGCCAAAGGAAAATAAAAACCATCGAGGGATAAGCGAGCACTCGTCCGTACAAACTACCATCAATAATCACGCTAAGTCCCCAAAATCACCATTTTTAAAAAAAATCGCCAAAATTACAATTTTTGAGATTTTTCAAAAATAATACGCCTAAGCACAGCTCCAATATATGTTTGTTTCATGTGCCAAAGGAAAACAAAATCCATCGAGGGATAAGCGAGCACTCGTCCGTACAAAGTAGTGCACCTAGGTGTCGACAGACAGACAGACGGACAGACGGACAGACGGACAGACGGACAGACGGACAGACGGACAGACGGACAGACGGACAGACGGACAGACGGACAGACGGACATGGCTCATTGGTCTTATAATTCCATTGAACGTATAAAAAACTTGAATTTTTTTTGATAGCTCAATTATTTGTTGTAGTGACGGACGGACAGTATTGAATACTATAGTCCTCCGCTTCGCGCTAACGCGGCGGCGGAGGACTAACAAACATATGCTGCAATGTAGAGCATTATAAAACAAGATTGTCAAGGACAATGACCCAACTTTACTTTTTAGCTCTTCAAGTACTAGCAAGCACGTATTTGTTCATTGTTTTTAAAGAGACTTTACAAGTAAGTATTAATACATAAGCTGGTATAAAGGTCACATGTTATCCATTCAATTTACCATCTGCATATAAACTACAATTATAAAAATATTTATTGGTTTATATCATTATAACATTATCGTTAGGAATCGGTTGTACAAGCTGGGATTCGAACCCACGACCTTATTACTATGAGTCCGATGCTATTTCCCTAAGCTACAGGCGGGAGCAGGACAACTCACCCAAAAACCAACTCACCCACGAAAAAAATGGTCAACTCACCCAAATTCTTGGATAACTCACCCAAGTTTTTTGGACAACTCACCCAAATTTTAAGTCAACTCATCCAAGTTTTTTGGACGACTCACCCAATTTTTTGGACAACTCACCCAAATTAGTTTATGCATAAAAATACTTAAGGGTCCCAATTTTATTATTAAGTTGGTATGATATACAGTGTATACATAAAAAAATAAAAATAGCAATATCAAAACATTTTAAAATCGAAATTGAAATAAAATGATTGTTTTATTGCTTTTCAACTATTATCAAATAAACTCTGAATGAAAATTAATTTTTAGGCATATTTGATATATCATTTTATGTTTTTGATTTATGCTGCCAGATTGTGATTGCAATTGGTATTGCATGAAATTACTTACACGAGGGGATCAAATTAATCCGCGATCGCTCATCGATTCGCGATGATCCCAGGGTGCAGATCACGCGTTACTATTGTTCAATTTAGATAAACGTCTGTGCTCAGGGAAACGTTTAAAATTTGAACTATAGTCGCTCTATTTGAAAATGATCAAATTACAGACTTGAAAAAGATATTTCCATAATTTTCATATCTCATCAATTACCAACGATATATATCTGCAATAAAACAACACAATGGAGAACAATTTAAAACATCAAAATACACCGTTTCCTACTCTAAAACAACAAAAATATAGGTGAGGTTGCATCATTTAACAAGAAAAATATTTTCAAAATATATCTAGAAAGTTTTTTAAAAACTTGGGTGAGTTGACCAAAAACTTGGGTGAGTTGACCAAAATATTTGGGTGAGTTGACCAAAGCACTTGGGTGAGTTGGTCACAACTTGGGTGAGTTGGTTTTTCGGTGAGTTGGTTTTTGGGTGAGTTGTCCGACATCCGCTACAGGCCCATATGCGACATGAATTAACATACACACAATATGTATGAGTACATTATGAACCAGCAATTTATATATACTCAAAGACTTTCAGATAAGATATGGCTATCTACTAAAGGCACCATGCATGAGAATTTAATTTCTTGCATTTTCTCAATGAAAATTATTTTCGAGCTGCATCCAGGACCGAACCCACGACCTTGGGGACATGAAGCCGATACACAACTGACTGAGCTATTCGGCCAGATGTGTAACAGCTGTGATTCAAACAGTCGATAAGTTCAACAGACATAAAAATCAATAACTTGAAGGCAGAAGGCATGCCTCAATGAGAAAATGCACGTTTCCATCATTGGAGTCAATCAACCAACACAAGAGCCTTCGCATGACCAACCATTCTGCTTGCGACAGGTTTGGTCGTGTCTATAATAATACACGCCATAAGACCTGTCTTACCGATAGCATATGGTATATGGTCATGTGGAATGAGCTAAATAGACTTTTGAGTATATAGAAGACCGGATTTGGCGGAAATGGCGAAGTCAACCATGGCGACCACAGTAATTCGATCGTCATCCAGAGCACAATTTAGGTTGGGGACACCATCAGGAAAATTTGGCTTTGGTTACGACTAAAACTGTGGGAGGAGATGGGTCTAAATGTAACAGCAAATAGTTTTTTACTATAATATTAGAAGATCAAATTGGCGGTTTTTGAGAAGTCCACCATGGTGGCCACAGTGGTTCGATCGTCATCCAGAGCACAATATGGGGACACCATAGGGAAGCATTGGTTAAAATGTGAAAACTCTACAACCAAAACTGTGGGAGGAGATAGGTGCAACAGCAAATAGTTTTTTACTATATAGAAGACCAAATTGGGGGTTTTTGCGAAGTCCACCATGGCGACCACAATGGTTCGATCGTCATACGGAGCACAATTTAGATTAGGGATACCATAAGAAAGCTTTGGTTAAAATTTGAAAACTCTATACGACCAAAACTGAGTGAGGAGATAGGTCTGGAAAAAAAAGTTTACTGAATAACTAACTAACTAACTAACTAACTAACCAACTAACTAACTAACGGCGGACGACGCCGACCGATCTCACAAACCCAGTTTTCGTTTCACGAAAGCTGGGTTAATAAAACATATATTTTATGAGAAGATTAGCGTTATTGTATGAAAACTGTGTATTTGAGACTTTGTGGACTTCAGAAACAGTTCAAACATTATGCATAAATGGAAATATACATCTTTCTTCCACGCGGAAGTTAGAATTCTTAGAAACAAGAAAACGCAAAATTTAATTATTTTATTTTATTTTTTTACGTCAATGAACTTCAACACACACTTTATGAAATTGCAAAATAAATTTGAAATGCTATCTGGCATGTTTATCATTTAGCCTACATGATATATTTTTAAGTTTTTCCTCCAATACAAATTCATTGTATTCATTTCAGGTGTATCATTTTGATGGAAACTTAATCATGACTGAAAAGCCATTGACCAGATTAGAATTCTAATTTGATATCGCATTCATGGCTATATGACTCTCAAAACTGAGATTTTAGTTACTCAGCTGATCAGGTTAATAGATTAACTATCATTTAATACCAGCTATCCGGCAGTTCGTAACAGCCCAATTTATCCCTCTATAGAGCCAACACTACCGTTATTCAACAGTGTAAACGCATTTTGATATACGATTTTTGTTTGGTGAAACCTTGGAAACATTTAATCTAAGGTACAGTATATAAAGTGCATAATACAGCCTCTATCATCATATATCCAATCTCTATTCAATCAAAATCGCCTCCATTTAATACTCATAATCAATTAAACCATCAATTAGCACTTTTCATAATAACAAAAACTCACACACAAAAGCACAAAAAGGTACACACAAAACCCTTGATTGCAACTCAATTAAATCGTAATCAGCGAGAAATCATAAATCGCGATGCAAAAAGTGTCATGGCCGCGGAATATAACTCAAAGATTCTCGATCATCGCTCATCACCTTAACGACCCGTCGTCAATGGGCGATAAAAGAGCGCTTTGTGATTTTTGGCGTCGCCGTAATAAGGGTAGTTACTGCGGCGTAGCAGATGTCATTGGCGCGCTATTCTCCTGTAAAAAGGCAAGGTTTTATATACATGAAAGCTTTTCCTTTTTATGTATGGTTAAAGTTTTTGACGGTCGTCTTATTAGGTTAATAGAATGAATAATGAGAAACATATGAAATAGCAAAAGAAAACATAGAAGTAAATTATATATATTCAATGCCAGGGTGATCTTAATTTCGGTTAATGATATATGTACGTGATAACACATTAAAATTAGACTTTAGCTACATAAGAACACAAATATGTTGAATTGATGAAAATCACGAAATGATGGAAATCACGAGATACATCGCACTTCCCATCCTTGATTCGTTAAACAATGTTTTGAATATGATTTTAAATGATAATTAAGAGGGACAAGGCTGATAAAAAATATACGAATACAGGAATACATTAATTACAATTACAATTGCAGTACTTAACTATTTAAATAGTCAGTGAAAATATCACCTTGTTGTGACTCGGGGATTTCAGTGGAATCGCCTCGCCCCCGATCTTCACGCCTCTCTGTCAAGACACAAAATACATTTGCATAATATTAAAAGGGTTTTTAAAAAAGAAATGATTGTTAACATAGAATTTGCACCAAACGTGATTGTTCTGAATTGTTATGAAAGAGGACAACATTTATTAAAACAATACAGATTTATGAACGAACGAAAATAATCTATTTAAATTATTTAAATTACGCACCAGCACTTGTTAAATAGCACAAATGGCGCGCACACAACAAATATAAATATGTTCAGGAAATATTTTGATATTTTTAATTACAGCGAGATTATTCGAATTATTTATGTCTAAATGTTACTTTTCTCACATAAATTGTTTGAAATGTTATTCAAATATAGATTGTGTGATTGTATGAGATGAAGTCGCAATTAAATCCACGGGAAGTTTGATCGAGCAACACCAACTATAAAAGGAGGCTGCCCGCTAGAAATATAAATGAGATATCATTATCGATTGATATAGCCTCAGATTTCAACCAAAACTATAAAGCTATGTTTGAATAATTTAATGCAAAAAAAAATCATTTAGTTTCCAAAATTTATAGGGACTGTAATTCAATCTTCTTTTACGGGTAGGATATCCCAGTCATGACAATTAAACTACGGGGTGGAAGGGAAATTTGGAAGTGAGCTGGTATAATCCACCTTTGAATTAGTATATTTACAGAATAGCCTAGGCAGTTTACGCAGATATATTATAATTGTTAACGATGAATTTTCATATAACCTTCCCAGTAAACAGAAAATCAAGTCCTGTATCATACAGCACTTCCATAATCTTACCTTACAATTTAAAGTAAATCTACGTGACGCTCTATCTAATGTATAAAACATGATATCAATAGTATATTGAACTTGCAGTATTGCAAAATTACAGACGTTTAAAAACTTATGATCGTTTTTTACTTTGCACAATGTATGCCTTCCATGATAACACGATAACTCGTTTTATCTTGAAACGCCTTTATTTCTCCCTTTTGCTCTTTTTTTCCTCCTCTTGCTTTGAATAGAATAATTATTTGGCATATTCACATAGAGCTCTTCTTTTCTTACTTTTATAATAGTGATATCTTGAACTAAACTTACCGTTTGTTTATCACTGTTGTTTAATTTATTCCAGTATGAAATCTGTTTTGCTCACTTAAGGAATTTCATTGTTGAAAAAAGATACACACATATAGCTCATCATGCTCACTGATCTTATCTGGATTTGTGTAAGCAACATGTTATAATAACATATTTGCTGAATCATAATGTTAAGATATAATAAAAGAAAGTTGAATGAAACACGTCAGATAATCGGGATTAGTTTTGAAACGCCAAATTAGTCGCAGGCTATGAATTTTACGGAACATGCTATTTTCTATTAGCAGACTTCTTATAATACGTTCGTATGCGTGTAGTTATCGATATGGTTTTCGATTATTAACACTTCAAAAGTTCTGCCTTACTTATAAGAAAGGACGATTTTATCAATGAAATGTGTAGGTACGTACACTTAAAGACGATGCCTGAAGTGGTTTTGGTATCAGGGTGTCGAGTGACGATTTCAGGATGTCAATCTTCGTTTTAGACGTCGGATAGACGCTTATCACATCGCCCCGACCCGATCCGACAACAGGGAAACTTTGCTGTAAAGATACGACGAATAATATTTTGATTAGGTTATCAGTGTTTTTACGTGGTCATTTTGGGAACGAACTCAGATATTTAGCAGAGGATATAACTTATTATCCGTTAATAGCGCTATCTTAGTCGACACATGTAGCACATAGTCTACGTTGCTTACGACGCAATGTCAAAATGAATCTTTCATTCGACCCTATCAACGCCCTATATATATCTTTGGATGTCCAGACGTCCAATTAACGTCATTTTTTAACGTCCAACCTCTTCGTGACGTTGCAGCGAGCGACGTTGGAACGACGTTTTTCCTATGAAAGGAAAAATTTCATATAAGCCTAAATCGAAACGTATTTTCGACCTTATTTGACGCCTTGTCGAGTTGAATATTTTGCAACGTCAAAACTATACAGTTTACTATTTATTTGAAAGAGATATGTACTTAAATATCCATTTGGGCAATGTGCTTGGTGAGTCGGTCATAATTATTATTCGATTTAGAATCGTTCCTATTATGTTTAGTTGTGTGGCATAACCGAACATAGGCATCTCTGACGCAAAGCCCCCAGCCTATGCAACACATTCTTTATCACGAATATTTGTCAATAAAAAGAAGCAGGTCAAAAGAAATATGTTCGTCACAACGACTTTCTTATAACATCTTTCTCACAACATCTTTCTCACAACGTCTTTCTCACAACATCTTTCTCACAACGTCTTTCTCACAATGTCTTTCTCACAACGTCTTTCCCACAGCGTCTTTCTCACACTGTTGCTCTTACACATTCGTCCACAAAACGTAGTCCTCACAACGTCACAATATACGCGTAGTCTTTCTGTGCTGTACAAATGTCCCACAATATCTCAAATTCGTCTAAGTTCAAACCTCCGTTATTTCGACAATTCTAGGTCGATCAAACTGAAACCACAACGTTGCACATCTGCAATATATATTCATTCATTGTGTGAGGTTTCAGAACACTAGCACAGAGATGTCATACCAAGGCGCCGCGGACTATGTGTTGTATAAATATCTCAAAATATCTCAAATTCGTCCAAGCTCAAACCCCCGTAAATTCGACAATTTTTGGTCGATGAAACTGAAATTTCAACGTTGCATATCTGCAATATATATTCGTTCCCTGTAAAAAGTTTCAGAACCTTAGGACAGAGGCTTCATACCAAAGTGCCGCGGACAAAGTGGCGTATAAATATCCCAAAATATCTCAAATTTGTCTAAGTTCAAACCCTCGTTATTTCGACAATTTTTAGTTGATCAAACTGAAACCTCAACATTGCACATCTGCAATATATATGTTTTCACTGTGGAAAGTTTCAGAACCCTAGGACAGAGGCTTCATACCAAAGTGCCGCGGACAAACAACTGTACCTCAAATGTTAACAGACGGACGGACAGACAGACGGACGGACAGACGGACGGACGGAATGGGGGATAGCAATAGCCCTCAGCCAAATTGGTTGGCTGGGGCTAAAAAAAAAGAACGAACGACTTGTAAAGGGATATATTGACAACCAAGATCCGTCCAAAATTTAGAAAGTATTTCTACTTATGCAAATGTAAATTCTACCTAATTACATTGGTAAGTTATTGACATGTACTTTCTGATATTATTAGCTCACCATTTCAATAATTTGTCTTGACGTTTTTTATATAATATTATTGATAAAATTTTAATATATTTGCCATTTATAAATAATAGTATACCGCTTACGTTGCACGTTGATTTTCTGTTTACTGGGTATATTTCATTACAGTCCTAATTCATTGCACTTTAGACAATAAGTTTAAAATAAAGGATATTGGTACGCACTGGCGATGGCGAGGGATTCTTCTCTTTCGGTACAAGAATGGTGGCCTTTTCTTTGCTTTCCACCTTTCCTTCTTTTCCTTCAACTGAATCCTTTCTCCCTTTAGAACCCTTTCGTTTAGTCTGAAAATACGCAAAACGAAATGAAAATGAAGTAAATCATTTTAGGTATTAATTGCATTCTAGTTAGAAATTGGTATTGCATGGCTGCTTTACATAAGCATTATGATTTGTTTTATATCATAAAGCGGCTGGTGACATTTTCTTTACTGAGTCTTTGAACATTGAGCTGACTTGCTCATATGCAAGGAATTCGCTCAACATTTTATTTAACCTTGCATTCTCAGTTTTTAAATGGCATAATTCTAGTTATTATTGTAAGCTATTGACAGCAAGAAAATTAAGTTAGGCCAATGGTATTTTATAAACTCACAACTTGCACGGGCGATGCAGGATTGTCGACTTCATCGATAGAATCAGATGTCTTGTCCAAATATTCCAAACTATCATCTAAATCCTTTTGGTAGCTTTCGAGGTCATGTTGTTTGATCTAAAAACACAACCAATATTATATTTATTTTGCAATATTCTATATTAAAGATTGCTTAAGGTTAAGAGATAAGCGGGTAATAGCGGTCTTACTCAGACATTTGGACGAATAATATATATGTACCTAGGTTCCACTTTCTTGTTGTCATAATTTCAGGTTAACGTCAAAACCTTGTATGAATCCAGAACTGTTTGTACTTCTCATTCGCATTTCGTGCTTTAAAATATACTTTTTGAAATAGGGTCAGTAGGGGGATCACTAACCTGCCAGTCCATGTCATCAGCTGAGTCATAGTCATCAATGTCAAAGTCATCAAGCGAATCCGAGTCAGTCGACACAGAGTCAAGGGCCGAGTGTTTGCGCTTCTCCGCTAAGGCGGCGTCCTTTGCGGCTTCAGAGGTGCTCTTTTTGCGAATGGTGCCTGAAAATGTTTTTTTTTCAATCGCGTGGACAACTTTTGAAATATATATCAAAGAATCGAGATAAGTTATGGGAAGTGTTTTTAACATGTTTGACCCTTGAGGCACCAGTTACGTGGAATGAATACTCATCCCGAAATACTAACACTACCCCCAGGACTGTTTGATGCCTGGAGTATATAAATGCCATAATACATATGCTCTCAATATTTCATTAAAATTCAGCTCATATTAAAGAACAGATACAGCCCATTCAATCAATAATTACTCAATAACCATGCATGGTTCGCATGGATACATGTGCATTTTTAAATAGCATATGTAAAAAATCAAACCCACCAGCAACACCGGGTATATACCCCATCAAAAACGGCAACAACGGCACCCGCCCCAGCGCACCGATCACCGCACGGACGCCTCGCATCTTCATGAGGCCTGTGAGCATGCGCCTGGGGATACCGCTTCTGCGTGCAGTCACCTTCATCTGTAAAAGAGTTAAGTGATAGGAGAATGTTGGGCTCGGATTTAGAGGGGACGCACACGATGGGAAAACACCTTCCTGCCGTTCGACTATTATTTATCATATATTCATACCTCGATTCATGTTTACTGAATCTAGGCCTGAAATTTTACTCGTTTCAAATTTTCATTTTGTGGGTTTTGCTCTAAGTATATAATTTTTTGCAAATAAAATTACATTTTCAAAATACTTCGGTGATAACATATGATAATTTAAAGTGACATGATCAATGCCATCCGTAAATTAAATTAATTCTAATTCCTCATCTTCGTCCATCCGTAAAATGAACCTTTAAGAACAAAAAAAAAACTTTTTTTTCTTGTGCCAGTGACCTTAATGTGTCCGCAGAAAAGAGTAATTAGCGATAATAAAAGTACATCAGACTGTAATCGGATAACTCATTGCAGACTGTACGAGCATTTGCACGTCATTGGCCGAAATACAAAACCTTCACCATTGTTTCAAATTTGTCCTTAAGTTTCCGGAAGTCTACAGTCTGATCGAATGCACAGATTTAGTTTCTATCACCTGAGAACGTTAATGTAACTGGTTTGTCCGCTGAAAAGCTAAAGATTACCCCTATTGAATTAAATATTTTCATTAACTTTGGGTTTTAATGCTACATGCTCTGTGGAGAGTACTTTTTATCGGGAGATGTTTTAATTTCCTTAAAATATTTAATAGGGAACGATGATGTATATTTATTCATACATATATAATATATCAAGCATGGAATGACCGATACTGATGCTTACCATTAGGAAAATCGCTCCTCAGACTTAACATTCATTTGCGAGAAATTAGACATTCGAATAAGATTTTGATTGGGACTGACCTTACGACGGGTGGATGGCTTTTGCGGCGAGGATGCTGTGGAAGTCGCCTTTTCGTCGATCTGCGCTGTTCGCATCTTCATCGATTTTGATACCAATTTCAGGGTATGCAGCTGAGGAAAAGAAATGCAGTTACATAAGAAATCATGTTAGTTATATTTCAACAAGACAATCGAATAGCAAATTTAATCGGAAATGAAATATTTTCATATGACATATACTTTCTGCAAAATGTATATTCTGTTTTTAAAAACTTACATCTTTTTGATGATTATCAGTTTTTTTTCACTCTGCACCGTAAAGTATATATAAATAATGCGCTCTTTTATGTGTTAAATAAATGTAGACATTGTCATACTCACAGTGAATTTCAGAGGCGCTGTCACTAAATCCCTTGTGCTGATTACTTCCAAACCTTTCTCCGAAGGTTTAAGCTGTAAAAGTGTAATATCATACATCAGTCAAAGCTATTTTAATATATGATTTGATTTAGGAAAAAAAAAACTTTCAATCATTACCCATGAGGTACCAGAGACGGCAGGGGGTAAAATCCTGTATACAGTGAAACCTGCTTAATCCGGACATCCGGGGGACTGAGCAAAACTGTCCGGTTTAGCGAGGTGTCCGGTCTAAGCAGGTTGATAGCTTTTTCG
>LQRL01184492.1:627-11638 GCA_001703475.1 Hydroides elegans
CATGTTATTGACATAGCAATTGTTAGCATTCAATAATCAATTATAAGCATAACCTTTGGACAATTGATATTGATAATCATAATATGATATATATCGTTCTATTGTACAAACTCGCTGCATATTGATGAAATATATGGTTAACGTGTGAACTATGTCTTCATTGCTATTTCGATGATATTTCAAAATACGCAATCAAACTTGACTTATCAATATTTGATTAAATTTAGGGTTTCGATTGAATTTTATATCCTACGATAGAAATCAGTTTATCATAGATATATATTAAAATTTTGCTACCCTATTAAACTACTCTATTATAAACAAATTTCGTTTTTTTCTGAAACATTCTACTGATTTAAAAAAAAACTATTGTGCTTTAAAGGGATAAATTTGCTAAAATACAATGGCATTCGTTGCGAGATTTAAGCACGCTTTATCATGGAGTGTTATAGTTATATGCGTATTGTATTGTTCAGTCATGTTTCGGTTGCCGAAACGAAGCAAAATAATGCATTTAAAATCAAATCTGTTGAAAGGACGTATTTCAAATGGTGATAATAGAATGATGAAATCAAACGAGCTATTCAATAACAAACATGAACTTGAACTTACAAACGGCAATGGAGACGTGACAAAAGCTGTTCAATATACTGTCAACGATCCGTCTGACAATCACAGTTACCAACCAACATTAAAGGTGATGCATAACACTACTTCGCTGGACGTTCCGCATGATGCGCAGAAAGAGGCTTATTTGACCAATATATCATCTTCACCGATAAATATCATCACAAGATATAAAATGACGTCTGATATAACGGCATTAGATTGCAAACCGCAACAGAGTGGAAACAACATGAAAGAAACATATATTAAAATCATGCCCCTTATGGCATATTACGATGATAGAAATAAGACAAATGTTAATATTCGATTATTTTCTATAAACACGTTTGTCCAGAATCCTAAGACCGATTGTATGTACTGCAAACTTTGGAAAAACAATGCTACATGTTATTACTCATCCGCTGAGCTAAGCCGTATTGCATCCAGAATGATAAGCAAACAAAGATATATCAGCTATACATACAGCTGCCCGGTAAACGATTTACTCCCTTTGAAGATGGCACTGTGCTTGAATAGCACAGTTTGTTCCGAGCCTATTAAAGTGAAATACGCAGATAAACCCAAACAACCTTTACATGAGTTCGGTGTTTGTGTACGTTCTCTTAATGGTTTCATACAAGACAGCAACATAGATTTTTTGGTTGAATGGTTCGAGTTTCATCAATTATTGGGAGTCACGGAAATCAATTTGTACAATTCTTCTGTCGTGAATTATGGCAACAAAATAAAATCGTTGTTTGAGTACTACAAAGCAAACTATATACTGCGATTTCACCAAATGCAATGGTCAGTTCCGTATGATACAGAGTCGGATAAGGAAGAAATAGGAGAAATGCTGCAAGAAGCCTCAATTACAGACTGCATTTATAGCAATATGTATCGATATAAACGCCTAATAGTTCTGGACCTAGATGAAATAGTCATTCCAAAACAAGCTGATAATTATTACGAACTGATTAAAAATTTGACATTTAGAGATGAAAGATTTGTTGATGGACACATCCATTTTTGGGCCGATAACTACTTTCAGACACTACCTGAAAATAACACATATCCATCTGTGTTGAAAACAATGCGCTATCAGTTCTACGTACGTAGCAACTTTCGACCAAAAACCATGTATAACCCACGACTGTGTAAGTACGCCAACTGCCATTTCTGTGTTGATCCAAAGGGTGGAACATTTGTTCATAGAGATATAGCAATCATTCATCACTATAGGAAACGATGTGAAAGTACAATCAATCCAGTTTACTGGTCAACTGAGCGATGTAATGAACTGATGAAGGGTGCTCTGAGAGGCACATCTACGTTGCGCTATGAGGCAAGTCTATTAGCAAGAGTGAAAAATGTACATGATAAACTATAGGTATTTATTGAAGATATTTTATAAAAGTGATTCGACTCCAAAATGACCAATGACTATTCTATAACTGTAAGAAAATACTTAGGATTACTTAATTTGGTTTACAAAAATCGTTTGGTCATTTTATGCTTTCGACTGTTTTATTTGGGTGTTTCTACATCGATATTTATTCCTTACGTCTTTTCAATACATATTATATTTTAGTCTGAAGTAATATTCATAGTTAAAAGAAAACATATGTTAGTATGTTGGTTAGATTTACATTATAAATGTTATTATTTTGATCATAATGCAATAAAATAAAACTGTTTTCCTTTGACAATCGTATTTTTGTTTCACGCACTCATGTAATGACTTGACAAAAAAGGTAGCGCATATTTCTATTTAAGAAAATACATCTTTTTTCGTCAGTTGATACCTTGTGTTAAAATTAATTTCCACAAGCAACTATTTATATGATTATCATAGTAATTTATGGTATCAAAGAATAACCAAATAGTGCACGTTGGACTTAGGAAGTTGGCTTTCAGATAATCTTGAAGCAATGTTTTGGCTATCCATATTGTACCGGGAATGAGCTGGATTAAAAGTGCATTGAGCCTTGAGAATCGCACTATATACAATTAAACATATACCAATATCTCGACTATAGATCATGCCATCCACGAAACCAAAAAGGCAATATACCATTGTCACAAGCACTTAGAATAAGGAAAATCTGTAGCAGAATAGAAGATTATGAATTCTACAGTGAACGTTTGAAGAAATAAGTTTTAGCAAAATACTATCCATCATCTTTATTAGATAATGCTATTGCAAAAGCAAGAAAAACCGATCGCATGGAACTATTGCAATCACAGTGCAAAAACAAATCAAATAGTTGTATACCTCTAAGCCTTACCTATCATCCAAACTTAAATAGGATTCCAAAAATATTACAAACTAATTATAAAGACTTTATAGTAAATCCAGTCAAAAATAATTTTTTTCGCAATATAGAGTTCTTACCGCTTTCTAAAAGGCTACAAACCTACGACAGATTCTCGTTAAAAGCGACGCGACCATAAGAAAACCTCAAGAACACAATTGAAAACCTTGTCGTCATGGCACAGCGCACATCTTCAAATGGCACAAACGACAGATTAAGATTAGAGGACGCATTAATTAATCATTTTAAATCTAGATCACCTAATGGATTGAATTTGAAGACCTTAAACTATGGCTACAATAATAAAAGCTGAACCTATTACAAAGAAAGAAATGAACAATCAACATGAATGTGTATTATGAAGTAAAACGTTTGCAACACGACAAAGTTTACGGAGACATATCAACTCTACTCACACCAAGGAGGCACCACTGCCCTATTTGTGATAAAACCTGCACAAGAAAAGACGCTCTGAAGTCACAGAAATCAACATGAATTAAACATCAACCAGTGTGTTATTAAAGTGGATCCAGATACAAATATAAGTAACAACGCAGAAAAGCCCCTACAGTACATACACCCAGCAAGGCATTAACTAGAACTGAAACCACGAGAAGATCTCATATCTGTAAAAACGACGACCTTTTACAGAAGTTTACATTCATACCGAAATTAGAACGATGTGTTATATCCAATATTCCGAAATGTTTACTTCCGAGGAGTCCCCCACGCCTACACAAGATGAACCTCTCCCACCGACTGCAGATAAAAATTAAAAAAGATGGCACCAAATATACAATAGTCCTTGACAAAACACATCTCATTCCAAAACGGAAATTTTGCACCGAAGACCAATCAAAATTCACTATGCGCATGGTCAGAAAAACAAACATTCCACAAAGGCAAATCGATTACGAGAAGAAGATAACGGATTTTTTTCTACCAGGCGAAAAATTCATTAGATTTGAAAGTACGCCAAAGAGTTTAACATCCAAGTCCTTAATACCATACGATACAACATATGGACCCATCCCCCGGGATTAAATAGACACAATTATGAAAGAGACAGCAAAACTTCCGCCGACATACTAAGATAAGATCTATTCCTTTCTTCAAAAGAAGAAGACTAAAAAAAGTGATATACAATGCCTAAAAAGTGACATTTTATAAATTAAAACACTGTGAATATTATGTAATTAGATAGGTTACAGATATACGAAATTACCTTTTTGAACATGAATTGCTTAACTTCATATTTTATTTTCTAACACTTTATATAATATTTTTCATAAATGTATATTTCATTTATTCATGTCAATCATTTAAAGTGCAAAATGTATTTTACTTGGTAACGATAGACTGCAATGGGTTAACAATACACTATAACGCAATAATTGAATAAATTTATATTTATTACGTCACATTTAATGGTTCAGGGTAACCGAACTTTTACTAGCTCAGTAATGCGATTTTATCCTTTTGTACAAATAAACCCTGATGAAGGTCGCTTAAACCGAAACATGTTGGTTAAAAAACTAAATAAATAAATTCAAACAACCATAAAACAAAATTTTTTGTTGTGTTATTACCAGACTTACATTTAACTATTAATCAAACATATTGTATATTTTAATTCCAATAGCTCTCTAGACATTTCATTGAAATGCATCTTATAAAAGTACATGCGGTGTCTAAGATAGTTGCGTTTCTTTTGTTTAACTTATACATTATACTCTTTATATCAGACTAGTATTAGGTAGTATTGCTTTATTTTAATTTTATCAGAAAAGATGTTGTTCAAAATTACCTTAACAATCACAAGTCAACATAAAATTTCAATTCACATAAAACCTTTCAATGCGAAGATGGAAGCTTTATTATTGTTTACATATTATCGTAAGTCATATACTTGAAGAGACATTTATTCGAGAGCAATCCTTTCCTAAAACTTTTCCACGAAATTGGTAAGTCACGGACTGATGTGAGCTTCACTTTTTAAATGACCCCACATAATTGAGAGTTTATATAATTTATATATTTATATAGTTTATATAATATACTTGTTCAGACACTCGCTTGTGGATCCAAACATATATTTTTTACGTCTAAAAACGTTCTAGTTTGGATAAATGTGTCTTAGACTTTTCAAAGAGAATCATTCTAAATGTTAATTCACAAACTAAACTCAATTTTTAACCAGTTCCTTATGATTGATATATGACATTATGAAGAAAGCGATGCGACATCATGTAAGTCAATGTGTTATACGTGGAATCGCCAGTATTTTTCTAAATAGATTGCCCATTTTACAAAAACAAATAACGTATTTGACGATATCCTCCTACATTAACCTTTTGTCACAAACACATATTATTTAAGAAACAGCCAAAAAAGAAAACAGTAAAATCAGTGGGGAAAGTGAAAAAATGCATTTTGTCATTTATGATAATAAAAAGGTCATATATTAAAATTCAAATAAAATTGCATACAAAATAATCGCGAGATATTACCTTTTTGACCGAATGTCAACATTGCGAAAATGAATAGTCAATCGATTTCTAATTATTGTTTTTTTAAACAAAGATATCCCTTAAAATCAACCCAACTTTAGTTTATTTTCCGATTATTTAAATGACAATACACAGTAGATGGGTTGTTTATATGTACATCGTTTTTACAATAATTTATTGTCATAAAACGAAAGTAATAAATCGAATAGGTTTTGCTTAAGCCATCCGATATAAAGAACGTTTTATGAAAGTTAATATACAAGTTCAATAATAGTCGTGTGTTCTAGGAACATTGAAATCGATGATAAATTTATTATATTTGAAACAGAAAACAAGTCATTAAACAATCAGATATGTTGAGAAGAATAAAATATGAAATTAAAAGACAGTTGTAAATATATAATGTCATCTTGCACAAGAATAACACATATTCAAATATCTCAAATGTTTCGTGGATGATTTGTAAAAAGAAAAAAAAACATTTCACTGACCAAATAAGTTATAAAAGTAATAATAATATGTATGTTAAATGCTGGAACTTGTATTAAAGTAATTTGAATATCAATAAAATAATCCTATTTGAGTGCATTTATTTGATGCTTACATGTATGCATACGTTCTAAATCATGATGGTACATTAACGATTTAGCCTTTACAAATTTAAAACTAAAATATCTATAATATATATTCGTTTTTGTATTAAAATATTATCACAAAAATTGCAACCCCTTTAAAATCGCAAAATATGTATATATCGAAAGTGATTTATATATTTATATATGCTCTCATAATAAAATGACCAGGTGATGACTTTGATCGATATAAAATGGTGTCTGTTCCCTACAGTGCAATGCTTCATAAACATGTAAAGTGCTATTGGAAATTCACACTTTTTTTGTTTTTCTCAAGTTACAGGCTGAATCTGAAGTTAATACAAAATAAAGATTTTCACATATATCAGAGAAAGGAAAAATCGAACAATCATGCATATGCACACATCATTCAAGATTTTAGAATAAACAAATTCCCAGTTCTTTTTTTGCAAATTAACACAATAATATTTTGTTGTATTGACCTGTTTCAGGCACTAGAAGCAAAGGGAATGTCATATATATACCAAAATATATATACCAATTCTAGATTCCTAGAACAAATGCGAATTCACAATAGATTTAGGATGATTACATGTCTTTAAACAAATGGATGCTGAATTGTGTACGTCTTAATAACATAGTTCATAAATTGATATGCAAATAAAGTATACACAAGATCACGAACTCTATCCAAACACTTTGCGGAACGCCACGATGGATAACCTATTGACTCGTTAAGGGAGGTTTTTTTGTAAACGTATATAGTGTTTGTTTGAATATGAAGTGATGTTTGACTACTACCATTGCTTATCTAAGGTTGCATTGTTGACATTTAATGAATAAATATATCTCAAATAATCTCCGAGAACCATTTTAGTCAATCTGTGTAATTTTTGGAGCCTTTTTTCAGCGTATGTCAACATTGCCTGAAAAATTTCAGATTATGTCGACATACGCTGATTGAACCAGCGTATGTCGACATTGCCTAAAAAAATCAGCGTATGTAGACATACGCGGTTTTCACAGATTGACGGTAACATATACACGTTCGTGCAGACCATTTCACACAGTTATTTAAGAGAGTGATTGTTGTTTGATGCATCAATAAAACAAATCATATCTAACTAGAACATAAAACATTGACTTTATGTGTTTTATTTTCTTTTAAATGGAGAAACTACATGAGCACGAGCAAGATTCAGCATTCTCTTTAAATAGTTTATGAACATGCTCTAGTATAACATGCAACTTAAAAGAGTCATCTTATCGACATTCCATAATGTAAAAAGCGAGGCAATGACTATCACCAGCTTACCATTGTTCAGCATATTTTGACATTCCATAATGTAACGCCACAGTCAGAAAGTTTAAAGAGGCAATGAATATCACCAGCTTAGCATTGTTCAGCATATTTTGACATTCCATAATGTAAGGCAACGGTCGGTTCCCAGTGAATGTTGTTGTTTGGCATCAATCACATCTATCTAATTAAGCTTACACTCTGAACTTGATTCTTCTTGCTTCCTCTTCAGAATTATTTTCAAAAACTATATGTGTATAAAGCAATGTACTTCTAAATGTGTATAGTCTTTCTCACTTGAGAAAGAGCGTATGAAGATGAAAATTAGATGCAATGTATTGTGTAGTTGATAGTTTGAATAATTTTGATGCACATCATATTTACTGTACTCTTTACGCAAAGCTTAAACCATAGCTAAAATATATATCCCCGTATAACCCATGTTAAACGGGTTGATTATGTATTGTGTTGCAAAATGTTTTTGAAATACGTAAAGTGAGCTCAGGGGATAGTTTTTATACGTTTTTTACATCCCTCTTTGCATATTTTTGTTGTTTGTACCAAACAATGTAATGTAATGAATGTTGATACAGAGATACCCGTGTTTTTATATTATTGATATCCCTTATTGATACAATGTCATTCCTGTATTAAACTGTCACATCGTCGTCAAATCGCTATACTTTTACATGGTTATTCTATTTGAGCAAAATGCAATGGATATCCACTCGAACAACTATTAAAAACTAATTTTATCATTTCTAAGAATATTCCCTAGCTCATCATCAGTTTAATCACGCCACTTGGATTGTGGAAAATATTCAATTTAATAATTCGATTGCGGAAATAAATTCAATTTGCACTATCATTAATATCTCATGGCTCGTGTCTTACTAATTCATGAAATAGTTAGAAGCACAGCTATTTATTGGATATTTATACACACCAAACGGTTCGGTGCAGTGTGACCATATCAATCGTCATTTTTACACGACTAACGACAAACGCATTACGGATTACATGTACATTCAAAACGTTTCATATATTGAACAATCTGTGCTTGAGCTGAGAAATCATCACGTTATATTACATGGCATTTGATTAGACAAACACATATTCTTACAATGATTGGTACTTAATAGTATGTTGGATAATCGTTCCTTATTTTTTTAACAGTAGAATCCTCACAAACTGGCAAACTAGTGCAAATGCTTCCTTACCTTACATTTTATAGGGGTCCATGAAATACCGTTCTATGTATTCAGCTCATTTGTATATTTTCGGTTTAGAGAAACCCGATCAATACATATGCATTAGAACAGTTGTTCCTACTACGAAAGAGAGAAACGCTGTCTTAAAACTGACAAATGACTTGATTAAGTGCGTTATAATGACTGTATCTGTCGAAAGATCATTTCAAATTATATTTGCATTGCTTAATTCACCGTTCAGACAATTGAAGTAATGTTTTGCGTTATTATTGTACAAGTTCGTTTATAAAATGATTAATTATAACTATTATTAACTTCACTCTGTATATTATTAAACACAAGTAAACAAACTCATACATTTAACACATTTTGAATTTAAGTATTCGTTTATAAAATTTACTTCTAAAGGCTTAAATGACATAAATTTATGCAGCCATTTTTAGTTGTCAAGCAATTATTTTTAATTTAACTGTATAGGGGGCAGTCATTTTATTGATTTAAAATTGTTACATGATTAAAGTACGTCTCACCTAAGATATTGTCATATTCAAGCTTTTATACATTATAAACATATACACATGTCTTTTTCCTAATATTGAAAATGTATCATTGATAAATTATACCGTCTAGTTACGCATTGAAAAATCATTGATAATGTGATTAATATATAGTTTATTTAGGCATAAAATGTACATAGCCATGAAATATGTACATCCCCATTCATCACGATGTTTTCACTTACCGTTGAAATTATGCTTTTTAATGGACAAAGATAGATAGAACTAATTATATATTTCATCCTCATTTCTCATGAAATAGGTAATTATGTTTGACTTCTAGCATAACTTAGATGGTGTAGCATTCTTACAGATAATAAAAAAAATGCATTTTGTCATATGCATCGATATTTAGATGCACATATCTAACAGATACAAATATCATTGATATAAAAATATTTAAAGTAATGTTTAGGGCTCAACGGTACGCAAAATACACCATTTATCAAATCACAAACGTTTTCTTCGTGCATGATGAAACTTTTTTTTTCAAATAAACCCTAATTTTCCATTTACATATTAACATAACATAAGATGCAAGGTTATGTTGGAATTCAAAGCTAGGCTTAAGATGATTATGTTAAATATAGTCCGTGATTCTTATCCATCTTAATTAATGATAAAAAACACCAATTGGTTACATTTGAATGCTTAGCAACATGAAAGTGATTTTAAACTATGATTCAGTTTCAATGTTGCATATATGTTCTAATCCATTTTGATATTACTTTAAAATGATGGCGATTAAATTTGTTTGGTTATTAAAGATGACATAGATATTGCAATCTAAACTTTATAATCTTTTAAGATGCACTTGGTCACTTAAATGCGGAATATTTTGTCTGTGTGAATGTATGTGCATATTAACGTGTTTAATCGAAATAATGTCATACGACACAACTGCATTGAACTATGAGATATGTTAAAACAACAAACTAATATTGCAAATTATTGAATAATAATTGACTTACACTTTTAGGCAAGTTTCGATTAAGAAGTCAATCAAATATATATTAATAGGGTGCATTATTTGCATCGTGTATCCATTTCTTATCGTTCCCATGAAATCAAATGATATGCAGTGAATTCAAATTCGTTCAGCTCCACTAGCCATGCCCAGGATACGGCAATTTACAGATCATGTTCGGATGAGTGTTTTGGCATACATATATTTACGATTCATTGCTGCAATCAAAATTAAGCATATATAGAGTGCTTTAAACATTAAAACACATAAAAACAGTTAGTTAAAAACTTAAAGAGATTGTTGACCATTCGCAATATATATCACACAAAATAATAGTTAGTTATAAAGCTAACGATATTCTTGATCACTCACTTTACATATTGAGATCTACACTAAGACCAAAAATACCCTATATAATAGTAGCATTATGTAAGAACTAGAAAACAGCCTTGTGATGGAAAGACAACTTAATAAACTGAACAAAAATCCTACTTTTCATGAATCGGTTACTATAATAACAACAGAAAAGTTAATGTTTTACAAAGTATTTGATAAAGTATATAAATGTGAAATACTCACATAGCTGACTGTTCTTGTTTCAATTTACTCTGATTTAAGTTTATCGCGATTTGCAGCAACCCATTCTCTGATTTCATGAACAAGGGCAAGGATTAGCTTCATTTTAAACAGCATGTGTATATGTCTTTGATTTTGTGAGTTTTGCAGCTCAAAAGATACTTCTTATCGTCATACCACAATGGAATACGCCGGTCGTTTTCCAGTGACTTTTGTATTTCGGCGTAAATAGCATCTGCCCATTCGAGCTTGCACTCTGAAGTTGGTCCTCGCTTCTTTTTCAAAAGGTTAAACAAGGAGTTTTTCAAGCGATATGAAGTGATATACTTCTCAATGTCGACAGACTCTATTACTTGAAGGTCTAACTTATGCAAAC
>LQRL01184492.1:11648-27966 GCA_001703475.1 Hydroides elegans
ACGCAAGCCCTTGGCCATGATGTAACCATATTTGATAGCTGTGTCTAGGTTGGCCATGAGCGAGGCTTCTGCAGCTGAATAAGTGATATTGAAATGTGGATCCCAAATTGAGTAATCATGACGCAATGTTTTTGCCAAAGCGAGGAACTGAGTGCAATATAGGCCAAGTGGAAGCGGTGCTAGCGGTTTGTACTCCGGGCAATCAACAGCAGGGACCAGGTCAATCGCGATTTGCAGCAACCCATTCTCTGATTTCATGAACAAGGGCAAGGATTAGCTTCATTTTAAACAGCATGTGTATATGTCTTTGATTTTGTGAGTTTTGCAGCTCAAAAGATACTTCTTATCGTCATACCACAATGGAATACGCCGGTCGTTTTCCAGTGACTGTTGTATTTCGGCGTAAATAGCATCTGCCCATTCGAGCTTGCACTCTGAAGTTGGTCCTCGCTTTTTTTTCAAAAGGTTAAACAAGGAGTTTTTCAAGCGATATGAAGTGATATACTTCTCAATGTCGACAGACTCTATTACTTGAAGGTCTAACTTATGCAAACCGGGTTCGCAGATGGAGGCTAGTCGCAAGCCCTTGGCCATGATGTAACCATATTTGATAGCTGTGTCTAGGTTGGCCATGAGCGAGGCTTCTGCAGCTGAATAAGTGATATTGAAATGTGGATCCCAAATTGAGTAATCATGACGCAATGTTTTTGCCAAAGCGAGGAACTGAGTGCAATATAGGCCAAGTGGAAGCAGTGCTAGGGGTTTGTACTCCGGGCAATCAACAGCAGGGACCAGGTCAATTGACACCGCTAAATTTTTAAAATTCGGACTGTTGTAATGGGCAACAAGTCTGGATATTTTGTCTTCGTAGTGTAGAGCGTACTTGCTTAGCGATAAGATGTGACCGTCCTTCTCCACATGGTCAATGTCGTCCTCTTGAATCACAAAATCTACTGCACCGTAAAATGCACGATTTAATCTAGAGGGAATGACTGTGCCATTGACATTTAGCAATGTTTCCAAGTCACTATCGACAGAGGCGGTAAACCATACATCATGATCCCGTCTATTGAAATTCTTCTTTAGAATATTTGAAAACCGAAACCGACAGACTACATCACATTCGTCAGGCAAGTAACACTTTGTTTCCTCAACCATGCTTCCCGAGAGCTGAGGTTCAAAGTGCATGAATTTGTATTTGTCATGCTTACGAAATGCCTGTGAAATACGTGATACAAGCTCAAGTGATAACTTCCCGACATGTTTACAGTCATTCATGCATATTGTTGTTAATTGTAATGCATTGAGAGCTGAATCGGAATTCAAAGTATTTTGTGTTTTCTTTAGATTTATTATCGATGAAATGCCATTCAGTACTAATAATTTCACAGGCAATGTCTCATCATCGATTAGGTTTATGATGTTAAACGAATTGTCTCTCTTAACACAATACACCGGGACTTTACTCGGTAAACAGCTCAAAATATATTCATCACGTTTTAGGATATGCGCAAATTCAGATAAAGTTAAACCACGCCACCTGGTTTCAAGAAAATTGTCATCACGATAACATTGTGTTATAAGTTTTAATTTGTCGGGATCGTTAAGCTGTACTGCACAATGTGCAGCACTTTCGTTTCCGGGAAGAACGCTATCGCAATTAAAACCGGCCTCTGCTAGCCGTTTACGTGTGTCCAGTCCACTGAAAATAGTTGCGAGCGCCATGGTTCGATCTGACTTATGAAAATGCCGTAAGTGAGGAGCAAGTATAGACAGCAATGTTTCAGCTGCTGTGCAACATTTAAAATCCGGAGAAAAGTACTGATCATTCATAAGAAATACATCTAATGCACTGTATGCGACATCTGATAATATTGAAGCACACTTAGGAAACTCGTCATGGCTAACCATACGACGTAAAATATGTTCAGTTTCATCAACGTCATGGCTCTGTCTCATAAGATTATGAAGTGCTGATTCGCCATTATCATCCCTTGTACTAAGATCGCAGTGAGGATGAGAAAGTAATGCATCGACACATTCAGTCATTTGATAAATGCAGGCAGATATTAGAGCGCTTCGTCCTCCTGTGTCACGTGCATTGATATCACACCGCTGATCGATAACTAATTTATTCAATATATTGAGATAGTGTTGTTTTTTGTCTGGTTTGTAAAGCATTAAATAACGACACATATGCAGAGCAGTTTCACCAAATTCGTTCGTTTCGTTAATATTACTGCCGGGATTACCTATCAAATCCATAGCAGTGACGAAGTCCTCATCTTCCAACGCCTCTATCAGCTGCGCATGTCTGTTCTCAATGTCGATTGTATCCGAATAACATTCTCGCGTTGAATTACCGTTGTCATTGTCATTATTATTTGTTTCTGACCCAGATTCGTTGCTATACACACATCTCCAAAGTGACACCAAACACGATAGAATTCTCGTTAGAAAGTTGACAAGACGCTGCCTTAAATTGACGTTGTTATTTAACACACTATCTACAAAGATGATATCTTCCATTTTGTATTTGTTATATATGATTAAACACCATACTTTCATGAGAAATGTTTTTTTTTCCACGAGGGTAACTTATTTAACACGCTGTTCAATATGTTAGGTATATATATATATACATATCTTGTATCTCCAATTATAGTTGTGACAAGTCTGATTTATTCCCATGGTATCATTACAATTTTTCGAACAGTGAAATGTATAAATCCTCAATGTGGAAGCGCCGTGATATTAACAAAGGCTTGTTATTAAAATTTTGTTTTATCACACTATTATTTCATAACAAAAACGATGGATATTTAATACATATATTTCTACTAGACTATATATAAGGCTTCATAATAGATTATTGTCAGGGTTTTTATTTTGTTTAAATATTTAAGCAGCTTCCTGAAAGCATATGTAATATAAACACATTTTGATCATTACAGCTTCAAATGCAACGGTATTCAGTCTATTGGTTGAAGATATTTGGCGCATAAACATTACCCCTACACCACAGCATTAACACGAATCAAGTTACAATGCACAAAGATTCTAAAAGAGAATGACAGTTTTTTTTAAATTGAACGCAATATACCATATTCATATATTGAAAGAGGTTTGCAATAACTACTTAATTGTTCACATCATGCTACGCATATTTCACAGACACGTTATAATTAATGTACATATATCATATATAGCGGCGTAAACAATATTCACACATATATGAAACGTGCTCTAAATTGAAATTAAGCAGGTCTGCATTTTTTGTAAATATAAATTATATATCTGTCAGGTTTTTGCATTGCATGGATCCGGTGTGATCGTACCACATAATTCAATTTTATTCTGCATCTACTGAGCATTTATGGTAAAGAAGACACTATTGCTATCAATTTATATACAAAATAAACATTTTTAACCAAACTTATGTAGATTGTTCGTTGTACCTCTTTACACTTATCTCGGAGTTGACGAGGGAGATTTCTAAAAGTGGGTTTACCGAAAGAATGAAGAGTTGTAACAATGTCGGTGATTCAATGGTGTGTGTGTGTGTTTCAGTCATTTTAGTAACATTTGCTCTTGTATAGAATGGACATAGTATTTTGTTCTAACACAATTTCTATGTTATTTAACACAGATAAAATATCTTACTAATGAGCTCATTGCTAGCAATCACACAAGAAAACGCTATCAGGTTAACTTTATAAACCTGATACATGTATTATTTTAAGACATGTATGACTACAGAACTCCACCACTTGATTTATTTTTGTATGGACAATTACAATAAGAAGGAAGATGATTCTACAAATGATTGTTTGATCCAATCAGTATCACAATTCTATGAACAGTTAATAACCAAACCCACTAGGCTTATAGAGTTGTTTTAAATATCCGACCACTTTGGAGGCGACTAAAAATATTTCGATGTCCAGGGCGGCGAAATCAGGCCGTTGCTAGGTGATTTGGATATCAGTATGGTGAAATGATCCCCGCTTGCTCGGACCTGGTAAATCTTTATATTATCATTTGAACTATCTCATTTTAACAGTAACGCAAGATAAAGCTATGCATCCATATTTATCCTGGCAATATGACATTTCAAATAATCAAAACAAATGGCGAAGGTTTATCTTGACCTTACACAGGGAGCAACGGGCATTTTTGCTTGCCTGAACGTTTAAGATTTTCACATACCCATATTATCAATGGATACAGTTGCATCAAATTTAAGTACATTAAGATATGTAATAATAAACCACTCGCCTTGCAAGGTTGCTCACACTTAAGAAAATCGAAAAAGAAATGACCCTGTAAGACCATACTTTATATAAGCTCACTTCAAAAGCTATGCAGCTCCTTAGTTAAGTAACTACTTTTGAATCCCATGTTTTTAGTTGTTTACATGACTTCTTGGAACACGGTTCAATGTCCTTAGATGATTATATGCATTTCCTTTCAGAAAATACAGAAATAAAGTCCTTTTGAACCTATTTTGATTCTCGAATTCATTTTAAAATGAAGCATTAACCGAGACCTGTACATACTAATACTTTTCCAATTTCATCAGTTTTAATATACATCTCAAGCTTTACTTTGTGCCAACACATATTTGCAATATTTAACATTTATATATTCATATCATCTGCTTCCATTTTATGTTATTTCATTTGACAGATGCCGGTTTCAGGTTTAGAAATATGGCAATAATCTAAAACGAATAATACCAACGTTTTTATAATTAAATGATAAACATCAATATTGTATGTCTTGAGTCAGGCATGTTAATGATTTTCAACATAGACAACAGAAGCTCATATTCGAATAAAACAATTTGTTAAACAATGTGTAAACAAAGCGAAAGCAAACATGCATTTGTGATTAGTAACCAACCCAAGCTTCCTTTTCAATGGCCAGGGGGGCGGAGGAAAAATCACACACATCCCGTCTTATTGGCGACAATCATGATCCATATATTTAGACGCATATTATAATATAGTCCATAAATAATGCGAATTCCCGTTGCAACTCAGGGTTTATCGATGTCTTAAAACTGATAATATCATTATATCAAATCAATTACGTTGTCATTAAAAATGGTACAGGATGAAACTTTTTTAATAATACAAATATCAAACCAATGCTAAATTCAAAATAGCATATTGTAATTCCATTTTTATTTTTGAATAACCTAGGCGTAAAATGATAAAGTAGAATGCAGTCCATGTTTGTTCCCATTGTCTTATATAGTTATAGTTACTTAAAAAAAATAATATAAAACAAACAAAAGTGGACCCCGTAAAATGGTGCTTCTTGTTAAATATGTAATTTGGTTGAGAATATGTTTATTTGTCATATGACTGTTGAAAGATTTCGCATTGATTTTTAGCAATGCGGAAGTCATTTTTACACGTTTGTTTCATTATAACAATAATGCACACTCATTTAACTGCCTATCTCTGCCTCAATTTCTCTCGAATAGAATTGAATCTGTTTTTAGAAAAAAACATAATGAACATTATATACCCGAGTCTATGCTATACCAAGGCTCTAGAGAAAACGAAACTTACCACGCTACATGCCCAAAGAAAAATGTTATGCAAACGATTTTTCAACTGATAGAAAATCTAAAATATACTGAGAACAAACACCAAATACGATAGGGGCAAAATACGAACGAAACGACACAACAACTCTTGTGTGCTTTACCTTGTCATAGCAATTCTACATAGCACAAAGATATTTTTTTCTGCTTATTTGCTTTACTTTGTGTATAATCTAGACTTGAAATAATAGTGTGAAATGTTGTCCATATTTATTCTCATTGTCTTACAAACTAATCATTTACTCAATGATTTAATATAACAAGCACAAACTGAACCCACCAATTGGTGTTTCTAGTGTAAACGATAATTTCATTAATGGAACATATGTATTTGTTATAGACTGGTGATACACAGTGCATTGAAACTTTAATCAACGCGAAAACAATTTTTAACACTTTAACATTTTTTAATTTACGCATATACTTTGACATATTTTGTTATCATTATAACAAATACGCTTATTATGTGATTGCTTATTGAAGATACAATATGAACTTCAACGTTTTCTTTATCATTTTATCATAAATTTTCAGACGCACATATGTAATTTAAGTATGGATATATGTGCATGTAAAGTGAGCTTATATAAATGTTTAAACCAAATCGTGTAATAAAATACATAAATATCCAAAAAAGTGTGTTGAAACATCATATGAAATGCCTGCTATATCTTATGTAAATATACTATTATAGTAAGCATTGTTTTTAACGTTAATAATATAATCTATAAAATAATAATATACATGAATTCGCACGCTGAACTAGTGACGCAGTGGTTATGCCATAGCCGTAATTCAATCTACATTAAATGAACTATCCTATCGCAAAGGCATGCTATTTTGCGTTTCCAATCATCACATGAGTTCATTTTAACTTAAATGACTTAAAACATAATCAAATACACATAAGATGGGTGCATTGTTTGCCTATGTAATATCATCGAATTTAAGATATGAAAGTTGCACTTATGGTCCGGATCTGGAGACTTACAGTTTATGTCCAATCTGTTATATTTTTCATCTTTTCTCATATCCATTGTCTCAAGAGATATGGCATTGGAGTTGCTGACTTTGATTTAGATCATGTGGCTTAGAATGGCGTGATAATCAGTTTTAGACTCGGATTTCCTATGTTATCCCTGCAATCAATATTAATTAAGAATAGTGAAGATGTAAATATGTTCATCATTTTAGAGCCTATTATACTTATTATACGTATACGTTATATTAAAAGACTCCCCTTAATGAAAAATGCATTCGCCTAAAAACACCTTAAATTCTTCTCTGTTCATTTAGTAGCTACAAACCATTACATTAGTACAAGTATAAAATACTCACATAGCTCATAATTAGTTCATCTTGTTTACTTAGAATTTAGTTTATCGCGATTTGCAGTGATCCATAGTCTGATTTCATTAACAAGAGCAAGGATCAGTTTCCTCTTTGAACAACATGTGTTCATGTCAGTATCGTGACTGCAAAACAAAATATACTTTTCATCGTCGTACCACAATGGAAGACAATCATCAAGTTCAAGTGACTGTTGTAGTTCGGCGTAAATAGCATCTGCCCATTCGAGTTTATCCCCTGAAGTTGGTCCTTGATTTTTCTTCAAAAGGTTAAACAAGGAGTTTTTCAAGCGATATGAAGTGATATACTTCTCAATTTCTATAGACTCTATCACTTGAAGGTCTAACTTATGCAAACTGAGTCCGCAGATGGAAGCTAATCGCAAGGCCTTTGCCATGATGTAACCATCTTTTATAGGATTGTCTAGGTCGGCCATGAGCGAGGCTTCTGCAGCTGAGTACGTGATAGGGAAATTAGAATCCGCATTTGAGTAATTATGTCGCGATGCTTTTGCCAAAGCAAGGAACTGAGGAGTGCAGTGTATGCCAAGCGGAAGCGGTGCTAGCGGTTCGTACTCCGGGCAATCAACAGCAGGGACCAGGTCAATTGACACCTTTAATTCATTAAAATTCGGACTGCTGTAATGAGCAACCAGTCTAGATATTTTATCCTCGTAATGGAGAGCGTACTTGCTTAGCGATAAGATGTGACCATCTTCCTCTACATGGTCAATGTCGCCCTGTTGAATAACAAAATCGACTGCACTGAAAAACGCACGATTTAATCTAGAAGAAATCACATAACCATCGGCGTTTAGCAATGCCTTCCAATCACTGTCGAGAGGGGCGGTAAAGTGAACTTCGTGGTTCTCTGTATCGATAATTGGCTTAAGAATCTTCGATTTCAGAAACCGACATACGACATCACATTCGTCGGGCAAGTAGCATTTCGTTTGTTCAAGGATGCTCCCTGATAAAAATGACTCAAACTGCATGAATTTGTATTTGTCATGCTTACGAAATGCCTGTGAAATACGTGATACAAGCTCAAGTGATAACTTCCCGACGATTTTACAGTCATTTATGCATACTTTTGTTGATTGTAATGCATCGAGAGCTGAATCGCTATTCAAAGTATGTTGTGTTTTCTTTAGATTTATTGTTGATGAAATACCATTCGGCACTTCCAATGCCACTGGCAATGTCAAATCATGGATTAAGTTTATCGTGTTACAGGAATAGTCTATTTCAACATTATACACCGGAACTTTACTCGGTAAACAATTCAAAATGTATTTATCACGTTTTAAAATATTTGCGAATTCATGCACAGTTAGACCACGCCACCTGGTTTCAAGATAACAGTCAGTATCACCATCATATTGTGTCATAAGGTTCAATTTGTCAGGATCGTTAAGTTGAACTGCACAATGTGCTGCAGTTTCGTTTCCCGGAAGGATACTATTGCAATTGAACCCTGCCTCTGCTAGCCGGTTACATGTGTCCAGTCCACCAAAAATAGTTGCAAGCGCCATGGTTCGATTCGAATTACGAAAATGCCGACAATGAGGATCAAGTATAGATAACAATGTTTCAGCTGCTGGGCAACATTTGAAATCAGGAGAAAAATATTTATCGTTCATAAGAAATATGTCTAATGCACTGTATCCGACATCTGATAATATTGAGGCAGATTTTGGAAAATCATCATGGCTTACCATAAGACGCAATATACATTCAGTTGAATCAACGTCTATACTCATATTCATAAGATGATGAAGTGTTGTTTCGCCATTATCATCCCTTGTATTAAGATCGCAGTGAGGATGAGAAAGTAATGCATCGACACATTCAGTCATTTGATAAACGCAGGTATATATTAGAGCGCTTCGTCCTCCTGTGTCACGTGCATTGATATCACACCGCTCATCGCTAACTAATTTATTCAATATATTGAGATAGTGTTGTTTTTTGTTTGGTTTGTAAAGCATTAAATAACAACACGTATGCAGAGCAGTGTTGCCAAATTCGTTCGTTTCGTTGATGTTGAAGTCGGGATTGTCTATCAATTCCAAAGCGGTGTCGAAATCCTCATCGTCCAACGCATCAATCAGTGACACATTGTTGTTCTCAATTGCGATAGTATTCGCGAGGCATTGCCGTGTTAAATGCCGCACACATCTCCAAAATGACACTAAACATGATCTTATCCTCGCAGCAAAGGTAACAAGTCGTTGTCTGATATTGACGTTGATATCAATGATAGCTATATCTTCCATTTTGTATTTGTGTCCTTTTTTATTAAGCCCCCTTATTTCATATATAATATTTGTGTTTCATTGAACTATTGTAATTTTATTATGTATTCTAAAATCCATTTAAACCTGGATTATGTATGCATAATAAATAAAAAGATACATAAACAATCCATAACGTTTATCCAATCAATTGTGAAACTTGGAGCTTAGCTGCATGATATACATAACTTAACCAAAATGCCCAACACATGGTAACTATTAAAACCTTCCTTGCATCTGTCGCAAAATAATCAAATACAATATCACTCATTTATGTGTGGAAATAAAGCATTCATAGACAAATCTCTTTGTGAAGTTCATATAACATAAATGCGGAAGCAAAAACTGTTATGTCATTGGCATATGCGCAACATGGAAATGAGCAAATTAGTATAAAACATCTGGCATATTCGTTTTTTAAATTGTAAACTTAAAAGTTAACAAGCTTATACAAAAGCTTGGAATTGTCGTTGTGCTGTGCAATAAGTACTATGCAGTTCATTAAAGAAACAAATTTAACGTCTGCGTAACTGTTTCCGTCAGGAGCGTTTGTCCTATTAAATGTATAATATCGCTGTAATATCAATTGTGTATAAACATTTTTCTCATATCTCATACATTTTCTTTGATTGGTTTCACTACCTTTTTAATAAAATGCATGTTAAACTAGCCATATCATCTATAACGAAACAGTCGTCTTGAACGGACTACATAGGTTTATTATGTGTAATGAAATTGTTTATCCTCAGCAAAATACGAAAGCAAAATACGTCTTGTTGCTGACAAATGAGCAACACTGATGTTGAATATATGTCATATATCCTTTAAAATATTGATGAAGCCCAAAAACAAACAAGCAAACAAACAAGAGCAGATTGTTTTTTTTTTCTATTTGATTAAAGTTCGATATAGTTGTTCGCTATATTCATAAGCGCATATTTATTTATTCACATACGCAATACGTCTGCAACATCACTGTACTGAGAGAGCAGCTTAATCGCGCCGCCAAAACCCAAAGTGATGGAAAAACAATAATTTAGTGTGTTGTTTTGACTGTTACCAGATAAGGCTCTCTACATATATATTTGCATCGCTTGCTACGCCGTTGCGGACCAATAAAGCAGCCAGCATTCTGGCTACAATTTGGTAACTGTACAAATAAACGATGTTTGAGATTTCATGCACACAACATTTGAATCATATCATTATTGATATTGTTACCGTGCTATAATGACAAATCTTCACATATCTTTTTATTTGTGATTTGTGTAGGATATTTTAATCTCACTATGATGTACCCACGATTTATTTGCTGGATATATTTGGCATATATATACAACAACACTGATTATGTTCAGTCATTTGTCGTAATCACTTGAAAAAGACAATTAACAAATATCCACTTTTATATATAGATATATAAATATCTGTGTGTAGACCAGTTAAAAGGGCATTAACATAAGTGATGTTTCGCCAGCTGTCAGTTGCATCTTTATCGAACTGCTCATGTCTAACTGGAACACACTATTGATATCAGGTGTATTATTTTATTTTTATTGTTTAACGTTGCAGAAAATGCAGTATATATCAAAACATAATTGTTTTTATTGAAAATAGTATAACTGTATTCTAATTGACATCATTAAAAATGTGTACTTTTAAAAAATACATTCTTGGAAAAAATCATTCGCCTATTGGTGTTGATATTTTGCACATTAGAACATAAAGCAGCTCGAAAGTGATTTTGAACTATTCATCAGGTTCAAAGCTCATAATATACTCAAAAACATTTTGATATGAGTTTTAAAGAAGCCTAATTGATTTGACTGTTGATAAAAGAAAAATATAAAATTTTGTTTGTATTTTGTCATTTTTAAATCAAGACGCGAAATCGGGATCTTGTGTATGTAAATGTATGTGTTGATACAGTGTTTAACCGAAATTCGTGTCTGACACCACCTATACATAAATAAAAAGAATTAGCAAACCATGCAAACTATGCCACAAAATGCCAACTATGTTATATGTTTAATCATTATTATATAATATAACAATATAATATTTGGCTTATAATTGATAGCAGAAAATTTGATGAAGTTGTTATAATATCAATACCGTGATTCGATCAGCACTTAATAAAATACCCTATCGTTTAGATATTTCAGGCATTTCGTATAACGACATAAGTTCGTTTTTTAGTTTCGATTTAGCAGTTGATCAAATACATATAAAATGGGTGCACAATTTACACCGTGTACTCCAGTGTAATCTTATCAGCAACAGTGAATTCATGTGTTTTTATCACTTCTAGTAATGCTCCGGATACTACGACTTATAGATAATAAACGGTCGGTATATTGTTTTCGCATGAATCAAGATGTGTTGCATTCACGTGGCTGACCCTTTAGATTTTGTTTCAGAAAGTCTGCTTTAGCATAGCTATCGCTAATTAGGCTCCAGTGCTGCCATCACAATTAAGCATATATACATAACTTTAAACATTAAATACAATAACACAAATAAAAAGTAGTTAGTTAAAAAGCTAAAGAAATGTTTGACTACTCACATCATATATTGAGATTTACAATTAGACCAAAAATGCCCTAAATAATAGTATCATTTTATAAGAAATAAAACATCATCCTTTGTGAATTGATAAATTTGCTTAATCAACAGAGTTCATTTTTTTACTTTTTGATAAAGAACATAAATGTGGTATACTCACATAGCTGACTATTCTTGCTTCAGTTTACTCCGATTTAAGTTTATCGCGATTTGCAGCAATCCATGCTCTGATTTCATGAACAAGAGCAAGGATTAGATTCATTTTTAAACAGCATGTGTATATGTCTTTATCTTTGTGAGTTTTGCAGTTCAAAAGATATTTTTATCGTCATACCACAATGTAAGACAACGGTCGTTTTCCAGTGACTGTTGCATTTTGGCGTAAATAGCATCTGCCCATTCGAGCTTGCACCCTGAAGTAGGTCCTTGATTTTTCTTCAAAAGGTTAAACAATGAGTGTTTTAACCGATATGAAGTGATATACCTCTCAATGTATATTGTCCCTATCACTTGAAGGTCTAGCTTGCTCAGACCAGGTTCGCAGATGGAAGCTTATCGCAAGCCCTTGGCCATGATATAGCCATCTTTGATACGTGTATCTAGGTTGACCATGACCAATGCTTCTGCAGCGGGGTAAGTTATTGGAAACTGAATAAAATCATCAGTTGAGTAATTTTGACGTGATGATTTACCCAACGCAAGGAACTGAGTGCAATGTAGGCCAAGTGGAAGCGGTGCTAGCTGTTTGTACTCCGGGCAATCAACAGCAGGGACCAGGTCAATTGACACCTTTAACTCATTGAAATTCGGACTGCTGTAATGAGCAACCAGTCTAGATATTTTATCCTCGTAATGGAGAGCGTACTTGCTTAGCGACAATATATGACCGTTATCCTCAACATCGTAATCAATATCGCCTTGTTGAATCACGCAATCGACTGCATCGTAAAAAGCACGATTTAATCTAGAGGGGATCACTTCGCCATCGTCTAGCAATGCTTTCCAATCACTGTCGACAGGTGCGGTAAACCAAATTTGAAGGTTATTTTTATCTATACGTGGCTTAAGAATATTCGAATTCAGAAATCGACATACGACATCACATTCGTCGGGCAAGTAGCATTTCGTTTGTTCAAGCATGCTCTCTGATAAAAATGACTCAAACTGCATGAATTTGTATTTGTCATGCTTACGAAATGCCTGTGAAATACGTGATACAAGCTCAAGTGATAACTTCCCGACAATTTTACAGTCATTCATGCATATTTTTGTTGATTGTAATGTATTGAGAGCTGAATCTCTATTCAAAATGTTTTGTATTTTCTTTATATTTATTTTTGATGAAATACCATTCAGGACTGCCAATTTCACTGACAATGTCGCATCACAGTTTACGTTTATCGTGTTACAGGGATGGTATCTTTCAATACCATACACCGAAACTTTACTCGGTAAACAATTCAAAATGTTTTCATCACGTTTTAGAATATGTGCAAATTCAGACACAGTAAAACCGCGCCACCTGGTTTCAAGAAAATCATCATCACAACCACTGTGTGTAATGAGATGTAATTTGTCATGATCGTTAAGTTGAACTGCACAATGTGCTGCAGTTTCGTTTCCCGGAAGGTAACTATTACAATTGAAACCTGCCTCTGCTAGCCGTTTACATGTGTCCAGTCCACT
The DNA here is from genome assembly GCA_001703475.1 of Hydroides elegans. NCBI lineage: Eukaryota > Metazoa > Annelida > Polychaeta > Sabellida > Serpulidae > Hydroides > Hydroides elegans. Next base: position 25,163 of record LQRL01184492.1, read on the forward strand.
CAAAGTAGTTGCAAGCGCCATTGTTTGATTTGAATTACGAAAATGCCGAAAATGATGATCAAGCATAGACAGCAATGTTTTAGCTGCTGGGCAACATTTAAAATCAGGTGAAAAGTACAGATAATTCACAAGAAACACATCTAATGCACTATATCCGGCATCTGATAATATTGAAGCACACTTAGGAAAATCATCATGGCTAACCATACGACGTAAAACATGTTCAGTTTTATCAAAGTCATAGCTGCGTCTCATAAGACAATGAAGTGATGTTTCGCCATTTTCATTCCTTGTATTAAGGTCACATTGAGGATGCGCAAGTAATACATCGACACATTCAGTCAGTTGAAATATGCAGGCAATTATCAGAGCGCTTTGCCCCCATCTGTCACGTGCATTGATATCACACCGCTCATCGCTAGCTAATTTATTTAATATATTGTGATACTGTTGTTTCTTGTCTGGATTTCTACGCATGAAATATATACACGCATGCAGTGCAGTGGTTCCATATTCGTTCGTTTCGTTGATGTTGTAGTTGGGATTTTCTATTAATTCCATAGAAGTGTCGAAGTCCTCATCCGCCAATGCATCTTGCAGCGAAGTTACACGACATGACAGGCACCTCAAAAATGATACAAACCATGATCGTGTCCTCGCAGCAAAGTTAACAATTCGTTGTCTGATATTGACGTTATTATTTGCTATCGCTGTATATTCCATTTTGTTTTTATGTCATTTGTTATTAAGGAACATATTACCAAACAAAATGATAACGATCGAAAATTTCGTGTTAACAAACATTTATTATCCGTTCATATCCATAACATTTATCCAGCCCATTTAATTTTGTAATTATTTGCATGTTGTTGCTTATCAATTTATAGTTCACTCATTCCATATTATATTTCTCACGATGAACATACTTTCATTTATTCTTGATATTAATTTTGACATTATGGTTATTCAAACGCTATTTGTCAATATTGAAAATATTCAATCTATAGTTCACATTATTATATGCAACAATAAAAACAAATACAAATCATATTGTGAAATGTATATATCCTTAAACAAAAGCTATTGTGTTCCTGACAATTGAACAAAGCAGATATTATTGTTTTAAAAACATATGATACATATGTACTCTTAAATTAAATCCTCAAGCTAACAGACTAATAAGAAACTTTATTATCTTGCACTTGATATTCGTCTATAAATCATTGCTGGCCCTTCTGCTATTCCATAAAAAAACATTTAGCTTAAGATGAACATAAAAATACACATGCAATACTGCAGAAGCCGCAAAACTTGATGCGAGAGAGCAGCTGCACTGTTCTGCTAAAATAGAAAGTGACGGAAAATCAATAAATTTGGGCAATGTTATGACTGTGGTTGGAGAAAAAAGCTCTTACGAACATTGCAACATTTTTGCTTAAGTACTACGGACTATTTAAGCAACATGTTGGCTCTAATTTGGTAACTGTACAAATAAATGTTATGACTGTGGTTTGAGAAAAAATCATTCACGCATATATCTGCATTACTTGCTATGCTGCAACACATTAATAAAGCAGGATTTTGTGCTCTGATAATGTTACTGTACAAATAAACGATGATTTGTTATATGAATATTTTAATCGTATCTATGATTTATATTGTATAAATAAAATAATTTTACCGTTTCACATGTTCCTTCAATGATGCTCGATAGGAAATGGGTAGAAGATCATTATCTAACTTATGACCCCGTCCCCGCCATTAATTTGCTGGAAATGTTCGCATTTATATGAAATAGCACTGATTATTTCCAAGAGGATATACAAATAATAGCAAAGCTAATATTCACTAACCTTTATCTTATAATAATGTATATGTGATTTTGTTAGTTGATCATGCCGATTATTAATACATGGTTCCTTTTACAAAATGACCTAATTATTGACTAAATGAGTTTGACTCAAAATGTTGTTTCAGTTTCCTAGCAGCATTAACTATTGGCATGGTATAGTTTTTCAAATATAAATTGGAAACAGATTTTTTAACATTTTCACAGACGATCCCTTTTAAGTTACTGACATGAAACTAGAGGCTAAAGGCCTTCGATCCCCCGTGAACTGTCAATAATTATTTAATTTAGCATGGTCAGCATTGGAAAACCAAAGGCATCAGAGGCAAAGCCCCAAGCCTATGCAATATATATTCTTAATTAATACTATAGGTCAATTAAAGATAGAAGGTGATATTTTGTTGTCCTTCTTACAACGTATTTCCTACAACGTCTAACGCACAACGTCTTTCTAACAACGTCTTTCTCTTAACGACTTTTTCACAATATCTTTCCCACAATGTCTATCTCACAACGTTTTTTTTTCACAACGTCTTAACCACACCGTCTTTCTCACAACGTCTTAACCACAGTGTCTTTCCCACAATATCTATCTAACAACGTCTTTCACACAACGTCTTTCTCACAACGTCTTTACCACAACGTCTTTCTCACAACGACTTTCTCAAAGTGTCTTTCCCACAATATCTATCTAACAACGTCTTTCACACAACGTCTTTCTCACAATGACCTTCTAACAACGTCTTTCATACAACGTCTTTCTCACAACGACTTTCTTACAACGTCTTTCCCACAATGTCTTTCTCACATCTTCCTAAAAACGTTTTTCTCACATCTTTCTAACAACGAATTTCCTACAACGTCTTTCCGACAACGTCTTTCTCACATCTTTCTAACAACGTCTTTCTCACATCTTTCTAACAACAACTTTCTCACAATGTCTTTCTCACAACAT